>JAPYZO010002901.1:0-13751 GCA_030522905.1 Torymus flavipes | reverse complement strand
AAAATATGTTTAGTTGCAACCAAGGATTTTAACAGATGGAATTTAGAAATTTTTCTCAGTGCGATCCTCCCAACACCACGGTCAGCAATCACTAAAAAAATGATTACTTTGCAGGACCATATGCAGGAGGCTAGCATGCAGGACCAACTCGATCGCAACCGCATGAAGACGGGCACGTTGACGCGCGCCGGCAGCAACAAGGAGCACGGCACGACGATGCCACCCCGTCCGCCCCAGAGGACGTCGAGCTCGCTGAGCACCGTAGTCGGCAGCACGAGCGGCAGCGTCAAGAAACGCGTTCAAATCCAAGAGATCACAGTATAGCATTAGTGGTCGCCCCCTGAGGGCACCGTCGCGCGCGCGAAACGCGTAACCTTCGTCAACTCTCAGGACGCGATTGTCGAGTCGCAGTTCTGAATGGACTGTTAAAATAAAATAGTGTAACAGAGTGTTGACTGATAATAGAAGGGCGGACAGGACACACACCATATATAACGAGCGATGGGATTTACTATCTGTCTCTCTGTCTAGTGTACGTTTGTGTGCGTGTGTGCCGCTGTGCGTAATACGCGAACCCAGCGCAAATTTCGACGCCGCGACGGCTACTATTGAATTCGGTTGAGAAGCTGCGTGTATCGAGGCGTATCGAATACTTATCGAGCACGTCGTATACTTATATCGGAAGAGCGCGTGCGAGAGGAGCACACGACGTTTGACGCGTCCCTTGTTGCAGAACTAACTAAAGTTTTGTGATAATGCGAGCGATTTGTTTAATGATGTATGAAAATACAGACTTTTTTTTCAAGTTTCTCTTCGTATTGATAAGTGTACACCGCGCAAAGGAAAACCTTTTGTTCTTTCTCTTTATCGTCGAATATTTAGATGTTTATAATCTAAGTTGATTCAAGTAGAATTTTGCAACAGGGGATTGCTGGATTTTACTCTTAAGTCCTGAATAATGAAAAAGTGCTCAATTCGATAAGATTTCTTACTTCTGTAACCATGTAATCTATCGCGTGAGTTTGTAATACGCGTCCTCGCGAAGAATCGAACGAAAATCATTCAAATACATTTGATTCTGAAATAGCGAATAAAGAGCATATTTATTATGTATAAATAAAGTACTAAGTATAAGTAAAATAATGCGGGCTTTTAAAATAGTTACGTCTTGCTGCTTGTAAAATTGCATTTTGACAAGTTTCGTTTTATGTTTGGTAGAAATTTATGAATTACTGATACTGTTATTTAATCCTAGTCTGTAATATATTAAAGCGTTGATTACTTGTATTTATTATAGTTGAATTAAAAATCGAAATAGGTAAAGGAAATATATGACAAATCAGTTCCAATCGAAGCACATTGAAAATTTGTATATTTCTTATAGAAACATACACGTGTTGCAAAGAGGACGTAGCTAATCCATTTTTCTACTCGTGAATGAATTTATTCTTTTGAAACGGCGAAATAAAACAATTTTATCTTTGAAAAATATATAAAGTTACACGAAACTTGCGATGTCCTTCGAGCTGTACAAATGAATTGCTAAATAAACTAGTAAGCATCATTAGGTTATCATTATATGAGAATCACATTAATCTAACAATGTGGGCAAAATATTGACAATTTTTAAAGAAAAGTAATGTTGCAAAAACATTTTCTTCGTTAATCCATTTTATATGTAATTGTTTTAAAGGAAATTTTCGTCTTAACCATAAGAGAACATCTTTTCAAAAACATTCTATTCTACACATATATATAAAAAATTATTGCCAAAAACAATGGTTTTCAATTTTTTTTTTCCAACAAAGACCAAACAAAGAGACTTGCACTTTTCATAGATAAGATATGCATAATTCATTACTAGGACTTTAGAACGTAACAAAATCGTGAACGATGTCGAAAAACAGTTGAAAAAAATACAAATAACTACTAAAAGTAAACTGTTATTGCCGGTGCTTGATTGAAAATTGTAAAAGGGAAAGATGAAAAATTTCATCTTTAACTTTCTTAGTTACCTAGTCTCATCCATTTGTATATTTCATTGTGAAACAATAAAAAACGATTTATAAGTAATTCACTAAACTTGTTATGTTTATTTTGCAGATAATTATTTTACCCAATTAAAAACATTTGAAAAAAAAATCAATTTTTTTTTATACAAATATAATTCATTTTTTCTTTATTACTTTAAGCTTAGATATGATCTGCTCATAACATTATAAAAATCAACATTTGTTAACATACCTGTTTGTAAAAGATAATCTATAAAATTTACATTCATAATTCATAATATAAATATAAATCAGTTTGATCACAACATATGGCTATCATTTAAATATTAAAGTATCTTGCCAATGAAACTGGAAGTGTTGATTTTAACTTATTTTCTACATTATTTGAAATCTTCCATAAAATTGTCGGAGGGTATTTATGAAACCAAATACCATTTCGTTTTCGCTCTGCCCATTTCTGAGCAAGTTGAAGAGATCTCTCATAAACTTTTATGTCCTTATTATCGATTGATGGATATGGCTGTAACTCCTCTACAGTACCAAATCCTACTTTCAAAATTTCTTTTCCTATAGACATAGGTTCCTAAATAATAGAAACAAACAAAATTATTTTTAAAATATAAAATTTTCTTATTAGTAAAATTGTTGTTAACGTAATTATTACCCCATCTTTTTGTGGTACCATAACTATACAGGTTAAAAATTTATTATCCTTAGCTACAGGTAAAAATGTAACTTTCTGTCCTTTAACCACTGTTTGTAACCAACTAAGACCTGTATTTAAAAAAAAAAATGAAATTAAAAAATATATAAAATATCTAATAATCTATCAACATACCATTTCCAGTTATGTTAACTCCAGCTATTTTAACAGGTAAGTATTTAGGTGTACCCAGTCTTGGTAAAGGAACTACAGGCTTATGATCCACTAAAAGATATGGTGGATTTGCAGGCTCTACATTTTTTACTGTTCCTTCGAGTAAAACTTTCTTTGTAAAGAAATGTTTAGGCACTTGAGATGGACTAGTAAACCTAGCAAACTAAATATATTGAATGGTTAAGTAAATATATAATTTGAAAATTCTTGTATTAAATAAATAAAGTAAACAATTATTATATAACAAAATTACATACTGGTCTTATTTTGTATAATGCTGTTAGTAAGCCAATACTTGCTATTCCGTAAGTAAGTATCTATAATCATATCATAAATTATGTTATTAGCGAAGTAGGGTATATTATTGTCAAAATGAATATAAGTTACCTCTTCTCCTCTTGTATCATGTTCCATAAAAGAAGAAAACTGTTCAAAAACACTCGGCGATTTTTTCTCTTCCATTTTTTTATACTTAAGTATAACTTACTTGCGATACAATCAAAACTAAGTCTGTCGATTATAAAAACGAATATGTTTTTTTTTTATGTATTTTCATACTTTTGTAAAAGCAAAGTAAAAATGTATCACATGTCGTATTCGTTGTCGTTGGAAGACATTTCTGCTCCTATTTTCGCACAAGCATAACATAACCTCTAAACATAGAACATTGTTGCGAAAGATTTTGACAGTCAGTAATGTATCAAGGTCAAGGTGCAAATAAAATATTTTTTATTTATCCAATTAAATTAAATATATTTAACGATAATTAAAATGATTGTTTTTAATAAAAATATCAAATAAATTATTTTTAAATAAAAATTTCAAGTTGAATTATGAAAACATTTTTCAGTTTCAATAAAAAAAGTTTTATAATTATTTTAAATAAATTTCTATTTCTGTAAAATTTAAAAGGATCGTTAAAAATAAATAAATGTGTGCTACAAAATAGCTTTATATTAAATAATATTCTCGATACTAATATCATTAGAATATCATTGAGAAATTAATAAAAAAAATGTAAGTTTAACAACAAAATAAAAACCTTTAAATCAACTAATATTTATTTCAATGCCCACGAGTTCTACGACGCCTTATATCTACCAATCCACATTGCATAAATGAATACCGTACGCCATATGCGTTTATTAAGTATACTCGTAGCTTCTCCACTGCGATTGATTGTTTTTTAAAGCTCAACCAATCAACCGGGAAGTTTACAAGTATAGCAAAACCGTTAAAAGCATACGGCAATGTGGATATTAACAATATTATTAAAAGAAACGATATTTAGACAAAATTAGTTAGTATTTACTAAGTGGGAAAATTATATTAAAATGATTAATTAAAGTTTGTCCCTACATAACTTTCTCATTTATTAACCGGATCAAAATTTTTTTTTAATTTTATAGTTTTTTTATTTTCGCAGAGATATAGGTAGTCGTATAGACTCGTAGCTTACTGATTAGTGGTTTTACAGGTTGTTGTTTTAAAAATAATTATTTTACCGTGCGGGCATAATTACTTGTTCTCCTTTTTCACCTTTTTCGCACCGAAATTTCGAATTAAGTAGCGTGGTGAGTGGTCATCATGAATGACGCCAATAGTCAAAGCTTACAGCCACCCCACATGACCGAATGCCGCATGCCGTATGCCGTATGAGCTTAGTACTCGTAGACTTCCGTGCTGATTGGTTGAACTTTAAGGAACTACCAATCAGCGGGGAAGTCTACGAGTACTAAGCTCATACGGCATACAGCATGCGGCATTCGGCATGCAATGTGGGGTGGGGGTTATTTCACTACGATAACTTTCGGAGAGGAATTTGCAAATCTTTTAATTAATTGAACACTTTTACTTATAAAAGCCATAAAATAATATAATAAATAAAAAAAAGAAAGCTAATGAAGGATTACTTAGCAATCCTCATCAGCATATTTAATTTTATATACGTGTAGGAGTCGTCAATATAGTTTGTAATATTGGCAATACTTATAGACTCTGAAAAAATAGCAGGTATCTAGTTGGCCCTAATGCCGAGCCGGCTGCCGGAACCGCACTCCGCACTCCGCAGTCCGCAGTAGGCGCTCTCAGAGTTCCTACACATTCATGCTGGATACATTGCAAACTTCAGTACGAGTGAAATTGAAAACACGAAAGGAAGGTGAGAGTCGGTTTTCGTTTTCATCGCGTGCATCACAACTATAGCTACAAAAGCGATTTTGTCAAAATTCTCGATGATTTTTTAGTGTTATCAAGGTAAAATATAACAATGAAAACTATGGCGCATCATTACGTGGTTACGGCCCACAAGCCAACGGCAGTTACTGCTTGCGTGACCGGTAAGTTAACCTGAATTTTCAACATGTCCAAAAGACAGCATTAACTGTTCACCTTCAATAGTTTAATTTGACTCTAATTTTGCACATTTTCTGTGTCAAGGCAACTTTACATCACCAACGGACCTGAATTTAATTTTGGCGAAAAACATGAGGCTTGAAATTTACCTTGTAACACCTGAGGGCCTTCGACCTCTCAAAGAAGTTGGCATTTATGGCAAAATAGCCGTAGTCAAATTTTTTAGACCACAAGTGAGTTTTCTTTAATTATTTTATTATGTTATTTATTGAAGATATGTTTATATTACATTATTTATTAAAAAATGTTATTTCATAATTCTCAAAATTAAAATTTAATGTTATAGCATGAAAAGAAAGATCTTCTTTTTCTACTTACAACAAGATATAATGCAATGATTTTGGAATGTATCGGAGAAGGTGAAAATATTGAAATTATTACCAAAGCACATGGCAATGTTGCTGACAAAATTGGAAAGGCTTCTGAGACTGGTATTAAAGCTGTTATTGACCCTAAAGCAAGAGTTATCGGCTTAAGACTTTATGATGGTTTGTTTAAAATCATTCCACTTGACAAAGATAATCCAGAATTAAAAGCGTCTTCTATTCGTATGGATGAGCAAAATGTATGTTAATTCATGCTTAATGATTATAAATTATTACTTACAAAAGAAAATATTTTAAAACATACTTTAATTTTAAGGTTCAAGATGTCAACTTTTTACATGGATGTACAAATCCAACATTAATTTTAATTCATCAAGACATAAACGGAAGGCATGTGAAAACACATGAAATTTCTCTAAGGGACAAAGAATTTGTCAAAATTCCATGGAGGCAAGATAACGTAGAGCGCGAAGCTATGATGGTTATTCCTGTACCATCTCCAATTTGTGGAGCTATCATTATAGGTCAAGAAAGTATTCTTTATCATGATGGAACAACTTATGTAACAGTTGTACCGCCAATTATTAAGCAGAGTACTATTACATGTTATGCCAAAGTAGACACTCAGGGACTTCGTTATTTGTTGGGTGACATGGCAGGGCATTTATTTATGTTATTTTTGGAGCAAGAAAAAAGACCAGATGGTACAATGGTTGTTAAAGATCTAAAGGTTGAACTACTTGGAGAAGTTAGTATTCCAGAATGTATAACATATTTGGATAATGGAGTAATCTTTATCGGAAGTCGATTGGGTGACTCACAATTAATAAAACTGATTACTAAAGCTGATGAAAATGGTTCCTACTGTGTACCAATGGAGACCTTTACTAACCTAGCACCTATAGTTGATATGGCTGTTGTAGATCTTGAACGGCAAGGACAAGGACAAATAGTCACATGTTCTGGAGCTTTTAAGGAAGGTTCTTTGAGAATCATTAGGAATGGTATTGGTATACAAGAACATGCAAGTATTGATTTGCCTGGAATTAAAGGAATGTGGGCACTAAAGGTAGGAGGAGGCAATTATGATAATACTTTAGTATTATCATTTGTTGGACAGTCAAGGGTTTTAATGTTGAATGGAGAAGAAGTAGAGGAAACAGAAATACCTGGATTTGTTGCTGATGAGCAAACCTTCCACACAGGCAATGTTACTAATGATATAATTATTCAAATTACACCAACTTCTGCAAGACTCATTTCTACTGAAAGTAAATCTGTTGTATCTGAATGGGAACCAAATAATAAAAGAACAATCAGTGTGGTTGCATGCAATGGTACGCAAGTACTTTGTGCTACAGGAACTGATTTGTTTTACTTGGAAATTAATGGTAACCAAATAGTTTCAAAAGGCTTTACAACTCTTCTGCACGAAGTTGCATGTTTAGACATTTCACCTTTAGATGGAAGCAATGAAGCTAAATTAGTTGCAGTTGGTTTGTGGACAGAAATATCAGTTCACATACTCAGCTTACCAAAACTAGAAGAAATAAATAAAGAATTACTTGGAGGTGAAATAATACCAAGATCAATACTAATGACATGTTTTGAAGGCAACACATATTTGTTGTGTGCTTTAGGAGATGGAAGCATGTATTATTTCACCTTAAACAAAAAAAATGGAATACTTGCTGACAAGAAAAAAGTTACCCTTGGAACACAACCTACAGTTTTGAGAACATTCAGATCTCTTTCAACAACTAATGTATTTGCTTGCTCTGACAGACCTACAGTTATTTACAGCTCCAATCACAAACTTGTTTTCAGTAATGTTAATTTGAAAGAAGTTAACCATATGTGTTCATTAAATGCAGAATCATATTCTGATAGTTTAGCTCTTGCAACAGATAGTACAGGTAATCTAACTTTTTTAAACTTTCATAACAACTTCAATCTATAATTTATAATTATCAATTTATTTGATGACTTAAAATTTATTAAATTTTTTAGTGACTATTGGAACAATAGATGAAATACAAAAACTTCATATTAGAACAGTTCCTTTAGGAGAATCTCCTAGAAGAATTGCTTATCAAGAATTTAGTCAAACTTTTGGTGTAATCACAATGCGTGTTGATATTCAAGAAAGTAATGGTGTTAACATTGTTAGACCTTCTGCTTCAACACAAGCTGCATCAGTATCAAATAGTAGTCACATTGCAACTCACAACAAGCCAAGTAATACACCTAGTGACGTTGGTCAAGAAGTTGAAGTTCACAATTTACTTATTGTTGATCAACACACTTTTGAAGTTCTTCATGCACATACTTTAATGCCATCTGAATATGCTATGTCATTAATTTCTACAAAATTAGGAGAAGATCCAACCCCATATTTCATTGTTGGTACAGCCATAATAAATCCTGATGAATCGGAACCAAAAATGGGTAGAATTTTATTGTATCAGTGGAATGATGGAAAATTGACACAGGTATGAAATGGCGAATTTTTAAATATATAAAATATAAAGAAAGGAATTCATCATATTTATTAAAAAAATTTACATGTTTTTTAGGTGGCTGAAAAAGAAATTAAAGGTGCATGTTACTCACTAGTTGAGTTTAATGGAAAACTTTTAGCAAGTATTAACAGTACAGTTAGATTATTTGAATGGACTGCTGAGAAAGAATTAAGGCTTGAATGCAGTCATTTTAATAATATTATTGCTTTATACTTGAAAACAAAAGGTGACTTTGTACTTGTTGGTGACTTAATGAGATCTGTTACCTTACTTCAATATAAGACCATGGAAGGTAGTTTTGAAGAAATTGCTCGAGATTACAATCCTAATTGGATGACTGCCATTGAAATAATAGACGACGATACTTTCTTGGGAGCTGAAAATTGTTTCAATCTTTTTGTGTGTCAAAAAGATAGGTAAGTCATTTATAACTTCTGAGTTCTTCATTGTTATAAAGTTTTAATTTACTATTTACATTATTAATTTATATTCCAGTGCTGCTACTTCTGAAGAAGAACGACAGCAGATGCAAGAAGTCGGCCAGTTTCATTTGGGTGATATGGTTAACGTTTTCCGACATGGCTCTTTAGTAATGCAGCATTTAGGCGAATCAAGCACTCCAACAAATGGTTGCGTTCTTTTTGGAACAGTCAGTGGTGCTATTGGCTTAGTTACACAAATTCCATCAACATTCTATGAGTTTCTTCGTAATTTAGAAGATAGACTAACGTCTGTTATAAAAAGTGTCGGCAAAATCGAACATAATTTTTGGAGAAGTTTCAATACCGACTTGAAAATTGAACAATGTGAAGGATTCATTGATGGAGACTTAATAGAAAGCTTTTTGGACTTGAATCACGATAAAATGTCTGAAGTAGCAGTTGGTTTAGTCGTAAGTTAAAAAAAATGTTACAAATCCTAAAATTTTCATAAATAAAATTGTTATTGTGATTATAATTTTTTCTATATATATAAATTTTTTTTTTAGATTGATGATGGCAGTGGAATGAAAAAGGAAGCGACAGTTGATGATTTAGTAAAGATCGTTGAGGATTTGACGAGGATACACTAAATATCACGTTTTCAATTTTTATAGCATTACTATAAAGTATGTCGAGGATTTCATTTAATTAGTGCCTAAGCACAATTATACATCAAGCACTGAGTGCGATCCCTACATACAAGTACTCATAAGTTATGTAAATATGTGAGAGCCGAGCGTACGTCGAGCATACGTTAATTATATATAATTCATACAAAATCATGGTCAGCTGTGACTGAAAATTAAATGTTTACACATTGTAAAGTAAAATTCGTATCTTTGTAAGTTCAGTGTAAATTATAAGATCTCATCAAAAGATTTTTCTTCTGATTCATTCTGAACGAGTTTTTTAATTTTATTGTATTAGTCTAAGACAAAGCTTAAACATAAAAATATAGATTTTCAAAAACTTAATTATAGTTGTGTTAATTAATTTGAATGTCATCGACGACTGGCTTTAGCCAAAGTTGCTGGATCGAAAATCCATTCTCGAAGTTTATCAACACCTTGTCCCGTAACTCCACTAGCTTCAATGACTGTGATTTCCTGTCGTACTTCTCTCTGAAGTCGGGAAAAATGTAGCATAAGTAATGCTTCATTTCTCATTTGCCGGTAGGATAGGTCCATTTTAGTTAAGATTAAAGCAAATCTCGCTTGTTCAAGTTTTGGTTCTACCAATAGAGAATATAGTAAGATACCAGCTGCACTTATTTGGCATAAGTTACTTGTATCTACCACGTAAATTACTTTGTACACCTGTAAAAATAAATTATAAAATATTAACTTAATTTTTTAACATTAAATGCGTGATAAAGTATCATTCCAAAGTTTTAAGTAAAATATTATCGTAATAATGAGTTTAAACAATATTCACATGTTTTTAAAACAAGTTTTTCTTCATACATAAAGTTGATCTCTTATAATATGGTAAAACTAAACTTTACGAAATTAGACTTAAAAAGTTTACCCTGTCCAGATGATGTTTCCAAATGGGTGCCATACTACCACCGATTTCCCGAATGACAATTTCGAAATGACCATCCTTATTTCGTACGTTAAATAAATTAATACCATTTGATTGAACTGTAGATGAAGCGTCATCTATACTATCTCCACGGAGATTTTTTAGAAGAAGAGTTTTTCCAGATTTTATAGGACCCAAGCACAAGCACATTTTTCACAAGTGTTTAGATTATTGATTAACAACTTAGATTCACCATGCCAACGTTTCGTACTTTTAAGCATTATTATATATAGAAATTCTTTTTAAATAGTTTATTTAAAAACAATAGTTAATTTCTACGCATTTTAAAATAATTCTTAACTAAATAATTTGTGTATAAAAATATATAAACAATATAATTAAAGAATGTATGGAGAGTTTATTTATTATTCTATGTATGAAATACAATGAGTATTTACATTTTTGATTTTCACAGAACAATTGATCAATAATTACAAAAATAAAAAACAGTATGAAATTTTTAAAATAACAAACAAAATTTTCTGCAAAACCGACAATACTTATTTTTAATCACGCACTGCGCTTTTATTCAAAGAACATTTATTCACTCTTTAAAAAAGTAGAAACCAATTTTTAAAAATATTAAAAATAAATAATGAAATGTAAAATTTATTAATTAACGTGCCTGCTATACAGAAAATATGAAACATAAAGCTGTAGTAAAAACATTCCTGAATAAAAAAATAAAGACAGGATCTTATTCATTTTTCAGAAAATTTAATTAACTTTCAAATTCTTTATCGAGTCTTTTGATAACTTTTTTGTATTCCTCTTCCAAAGTTCGGTATTCCTTTTCTAATAATTGAATACGTTCTTCTTGCTTTGGAAGAACAATGCCTACACGCTTGTCATTATTACTGCTACTGCCACTGCCTCCAGCACCACTGCTGCCTCCACTGCCACCTCCGCTGCTTCCACCACTACTGCCTCTTAACGCTGCTTCTAGTTTTTTCATGTCATTTTGTTCTCTTTTATAAGGAATATTAAGTCTTCTTTTAACATCCAGACGATAATTGCGGTAGTCAGTTTCGTTTGATATATTTGTAGCCCTTAATTTTAAAATTTCATAAACTCTACGAGCTTGTTTCTGAAAATGATTCATAAAAATGAAGACACAAATTGAATTAAAATTATAGAAATTATCTTATAGCTTCTAATTACCTTATTTATTTTAAAATTTTCTCTTGCTTCTGTTGCCATACATTTATTGAAACCATCCATAAGATTATCCTTAGAGAAACTGGATAATGTACTACAATTTATAGCATCTACGTAATCCCTTAGACGTTGGAAATCTTCTGAAGGATCCTCCACTGAATATTGAAAAATAAATAAAATGTTAAAATAAAAATGTTCTATATCATCTTATTAATATAAAAATTTAAAAAATTTCATTTACTAAAAAAATTACCTGTAATATCTTTCACCTCTTTACGATTAATATACTCTCTGTAAATAGCTCTTAATAAATGGCTACCTAGTCCAATATTTTGGAAAGGTGGCAAAACTAAAATTTGAGCTATACGAGGTCTTGTAAGATTGGGGTAAGCATAATACTGATAAACAGTTGCAAAGCCAACTGAAGCATAACGTATAGAATCATCTTCTGCTGTATATCTTTCAAACCTAAATATTTACGTAAACTGTCAATATATTATGAACAATTTTTCAGTATACTTAGAAAATACAAGAATTAATAAACATTTTAACTTACATATTAAAATAATGCCATTGGTCATCATCAATATCAATAAAATTTGCAGCATCAACATACCATAACAGGAATGTTTGCAAGCGTAAATGATATTCCTTAAACTTTATGTAACTCATATCAGCCTTATAAACTTCAAAATCTCTTTTTTCCTCATTATCTAAAAAAACGGTATATTTTTTTGAAATTTTTATTATTCTAGTCTAGTAATTAAAATTCGATTGGTTTGATATCTTACCACCAACAGAAAATGAATACACCAATTCTCCAGCAGGTCTAAATGTTTCATCCTTTGCAAGAGACTTAATAAATGAATCAAGATTGTCATGTACATTAGGTGCAAGTTTTTCTGATACTTTATGTAGAACTTCATCTGGTTCAACATCTGGACAAATAAGTTTGTTTACTTTCTCTGAGTATGTCATACCTAAGTATGTTTCTAAACAACCAGCACTATAATATAATTTTATAGTAAGATCCCTGTATCCAAATATTGTTTCACTAAAACATTTTTATATACAAAATTAATATGGATAAAGAAAACTATGAGCAAATATGAAATATTTATCAAAGTATTAACTGTCATACCTATCTCCAAATACTTGGTGAGACATTTCAGGCTTGAATGTTGTACTTTCATCTTCTAGGTCTTGTACATTTCGAACAAACTTGAACTCAAGAGCATCGTTGCTGCTGATCACAAAAGGTTTTAAGCGAGCTGCTATTACTTCTTCCATTGTACTAAAAAATATCAAATAAATTTATGAAAATTTCCAATTCAAACAGAACTCCCTAATAACAATAATATACATACAAAAAATTCTTAGAAATGATTTGGAGTTTGACCTTGAGATTGTTATTATTAAGATAAAGTTTATAAATAAAATATTATGCGTAAGAGTATGGTAGTGTATTATTAGTAAAAAGTTAATTAAAATTAAAATTCAATGACAGTTAACTATTACTGAAATTATTAATCAGTCTTTCTCATGATATAAATAAAAACGGTTATCTATGGTATTTAAATATAACCTTAGTAATTATTATGAGATGAACATATTATTAAATCTCTGATATAATAACTTCACACTGAATTAAATGTAAGAAGTAAACTTAATAATTAATTTATTTACCAAAATTATATCTGCCGGCAGTTAACCGTTTCTCAGCGGTGTCTATTGTTTGAAACGTGATCAGTAAAATTGTTCGCGCCAAATGTGGCTCCCAAAATATAATAATAATAGTCGCGAAAGAGCGCGAGAAATTTTCGTTTCTTGTTTGACTAAGTTTACATGAAATTGATATGTCGTCTAGCTGCGTGGTTGGCTAAAATTGGACGAAACGTTAAATCACGTCTCATATATATGTGTATGGATTTCTGCAATGATAAATCTTGTATAAAATTTTACAAAATAAAATAATGGCTTGCTTAATGCTATAATAATTAAAAGTTCTATAAAAAATGAAATAATAAAATTTACCCGAATTAATGGTATATACTATAGCCTATATAGTATATTATCTACACTGGGGGCGTATCAGAATGAATTGCGTTGAGGACTCGAGGTGCGCGCGCGTTCAAACTGCGTGCACCCGACCAATCACAGATTAACTCCAGCGGACTAGATACTCTTTCCTTCTATCCGATTCCGCTCAAGTCAAGCTGTGATTGGTCTGGTACGCGCAGTCTAAACGTGCATCTCAACAAGCCCCATGGCTTGGCCAATACCCATGATGCGTTCCCAGACTCCCCACTCCCCAGTCACCCCAGGGTAGACACTGTGTAGAATGATACATGTTTATCGCCACGGGCGCCCATTTC
>JAPYZO010002898.1:0-16201 GCA_030522905.1 Torymus flavipes | reverse complement strand
AATATGACTGAACTTGAATTCTTCTACATCTCTTCTAAGTAAATTATGTAATATAAAAATAAAACTATAAATAAAACCTCATTCTATGTAATAATTTTTTTGTTTATTATAATAATAGTCAATGTTAAACAAGGTTTGAAGTGATTATCACAAAATTGTATATTCATTGAAAAAAAAAAGAAAATAATAAAAAAACTATGTATTTTTTTTAGTTTAACAAATACTTGAAGAGTAAAATATAATATACCTACTTAGTTAAAGTTTAAATTTAAAAATTTAAAACTACCATCTATATGTAAATATACAAAATCTAAAATTTAGTTCTACAAAAATTCATTAATTTTGTGGAACATTAACGCATTTTATAATGTACATAAAATGTTAAAATAGAAATTAAAACTATGATTTTAATTCTTTATTAATAATTTTTATTCCACAAGCATTTATTAACATGATGTGAAGTAAGCTTTATAAACATTCATTTGAAAAAACAACCTGCTGACTGTTTTGGTGCAGGTGAAATCGAAATTTTTATTTTTTTGCTTTTTTATATACATAACTGTAATTCAAATAATCAATCGACGTTTTCAGTAATAGATCTATGATTTTATTTTCCTGTATCAATGCATAGATTTTTACAAGATTTGCAATAGCACAGTTGTGTTGACTTTAACTACCGCAATAACTTACTAAAAAAAACTTTCTCTTCACTTTTTGCTTCCTGGAAGACCTGTAATAGGTTGATTATCCAGTAATCGCATACGTTCTAACTGTGCGACCCTGCGTTCTTCATCGAATGATACTGGGAGTGGTGGGTATACTAAAATAATATAAAAATTAAATTATTATTCTTATTTATTACTATTAATTTTGGATAATATTTGAATTTTAAAATGTTACCACTGTTTTTAATCGCGATAAAGAGCCACAGAGAAAGTGAAATGCCCACCAAAGTTAATCCTATGGTGGATTTCCATTCACCAGTAGGTGCTTCAATTTCAGCAAAAGTTTGTCTAAAGCTTGCTCTATACAGTTGTTTTCTGTCTTCGACAGAAAGTTTTTTCCAATCTCCCTTTTCTTTTTCTCTCAAAGCCTGAAAAATGAATGGGCTTTACACATTATTTCTTCATGTGACAATATTAAAAAAAGGATTATTTATTTACCTGAATATCAGGAGTAACTTCCTTATAACGAACAGCTGGCATAGGGAAATCAGTTATATCTATGTAATTGGGTTCATTATTAATACCAGGTCCAACAAGTTCACGGTTTCCAACCTTATTGTTAACTGTATACACTGATCTAACTTGCATTTTATTTGCTCCACAGCGCAAAATAGATGTTAGCGCTCTTGAAGTCATGTTGAGCTAAAAAAAAATTTCTAGATATAATATGTGTACAAAAACATGTATTAAAACATATTATCTATTTATAATTCAATATTACATCAACAAGTATTATAACGCATCTTCAAAAATTTTTATTGACCTTAATAATTATCAAGAATATTTTGGTTTTCTGAATAAAGTATTGCAATATATTATTACATAAAGCTTTAGATTAACTGATCTATATACATATATGTATAGGTGACTGTATTGATCATATCAATATTTTTATAAACTAAAATTTCTTGATTTTAAAATAAATTTACAAATGGATTTATTTATTGTTTCATTATATAGTGTAAGGTTTTAGATTATATTTACACAACAAAAATGAACTTGGATGGCTGTGTGTATATATGTATATATTCATTTTATAAGGTCACTTCATTGTTAGTTTGATTTCAACTTAAACAGTATATGATTTCTGGAAATTATTTAGTAATATCTCGTACTTCTAATGCTCAATAATGTAATTAAATTAAAAAAACTATATTCAATAGTATTCCTCACTAAAATATCCAAAAGAAATCAATATTAGAACTCTACTACAGTGAGAACCATAACAAGTAAACTGTCAATCCAAATGGAATTTTTGCAGTGTAAATATCGAACGCGTAACTTTACGAATAAGTCGTTCAAAACGAAAGAACGCTTTAAACTTTAAATAGCAAGGTGAAAGAGGGACATTTTTTATTGGTTATATACTCATAAAATGACCACTGAGGTATCACATGACAGATATAGAACACGACGTTCCGGCAAGTGTCGTCCCCGACGCCCTAGCAAATCGAACACCCAACCCTCGTTTTGGAAAAGGGTGTGAAACCATGGACCAAAAAAGTCAATACCCACGGTCTGTCCTATTTGTGACAGTTGTGAAAAATCTACGTTGATCTTGGAACCTCAGCTCGTAACGATTTGTCGCAGCGCGAGGATTACCTAATCATCGCTGGGGAAAATGTCTCGGAGCTACGGGAGCGAGAGGAAGAGCGGAAAACGCACAGTGCCGCGAGAGCGCACGAGCAGTGGTACGGCGATTTCCAACTATTTGAAATTGTCATGTGTGCCTCGCGTTGAACGGCTCGAAAAGTCGATTATCGACGTGACCGACAGGGGGCGCGTGCCTCCAAGCCAACGACGCATGTCTTGACACTCTTGACCAACGTGGTGCACCGCTGCAGACGAGTTTTTTCTCGTTTCAATATGTTTTTTCGGAGAGTGAACGAAACTCGGTTAAAAAGATTCGTGTATACCATGCACTTAGCAATAAATTGGCTTAGCCTTTTTGTATTAATATAAAAAGTTATTTGTGTATTTTATTACGGTAGATTTTTTTATCATAATCATTTTTGTGAAATTTTCAAACATTACGTTACGTTTCGTAAGCTTTCAAGATTTCTGTGATCATCATTATCTTTATTTATAAGTTATATGCGTAATCATTTATGCAGTTTTCAAAACTATCAAGTTATTTTTCGAAAAGAGCCTATATTGATAATGTTACAATTCAGCGGCATTTTTTAAAATAACAGTATCGGAGATTTAAAATTTTCCATTTAGGATAATTTTTTACTGATAAATGATTTATATTGAATAAAAATAACTTCTCACCTGTTTTAGCATTAGTTTAATGTATATTCCTATGAAAAATACATTTTTACAGTTTTCAAACGTGATTATATTTGGAAAATGAATGCTTCTGACAAGTTGTTTTGGATGGTCAGCTGTTTGATTTTACTTTGTATATTAGGCATTTTAGCAATACAAGTTTTTTTATTTATTACATTACCATTACCATAATAAAAGTTAGTTCAGTTGATATAATGTAAACTAATAACAAAAACTAATAGTTATTTACAGTTGCATTTTCACAAATTTACTTAAACGTTCTGTGAATAAATTTTTCATAACCTACGGAAATGGAGGAAAAATCTGAAAAATGTATAGTATTTGAGAAAAAAAGTGAAAAAAAAGCTTCAGATAAGCACAAAGAATTAGCTACATTCATAAAAAAAATTCACTCACAATTGCGTACAGATTCTGAAATATATGGAGCAGAAGAAGCCTGGAAAATGCATGTAACGCAAACTGATAAATTAAAGGTAAATTAAATTTTAACATGTCCAAAAACTAAAATTTAAAATATTATTAATAATTTTTTTTTAGAATTATGCAACATTTATGTACCAATTAGCAACTGAACATTGGGGACAGCAGTCCAAAAGCACAGCTCCACTCACATATTGCAGAATTGAATGGTTTAAAAATCAATGCAAAAATTACTTTTTTCATGAAGGAATGAAAAAATTTGATGACAAAGAAAAATATTTACTCAGCAAAAATATTAATGAACTAGATAATTTCCAGATGAATAATATTGAAACTTCTATTGAAGATAAAATAAATATTTTAGATGTAGGCAGTTGTTATAATCCTTTTAGTACAGAAGATCAATTTTGTGTTACTGCTATTGATATAGCTCCATATGCAAAGGACGTTATAAAGTGTGACTTTTTAAATTTAAAAATAGGAACTAAAAGAACATTTTCTGGAAATAATAGTGCTCTAGTTGAAATGCCAATGAACTCTTTTGATGCTATAGTATTTTCGTTACTTTTAGAGTATATTCCATGTCCTGAAAAACGATTTGAGTGTTGTAAAAAAGCTTACCAACTTCTTAAAAATGGGGGACTGCTATTTATAGCAACTCCTGACTCAAAACATGAAGGAGCCAATACAAAAATAATAAATACATCTTGGAAAGTTACGTTAGCAAAATTAGGTTTTTTAAGAATTCGTTATGAGAAATTACCGCACATTCATTGTTTAATATTTAGAAAATGCTTTTATAAAGATGCAGCAATGAATCAAATTGATTGGAAAAAGATTCCAAAGGATGATGTATTATTTTCATCAATGAAAATATTTATTCCTCAAGATTTCCATACCAGTAAAATTAAAGAAAATTCAAATACTGAAGTAAAGCAATTTATACATAATGATGAAGAGCTAATTACTTTATTTAATGAATTACCTTGTGAAGAATAAAAAATAAAAAATAAAAAATTTTTATAAAAATAAAACGCGTTTTGATTAAAGGAATCAAAAATTTTTTAGCTATGATTAAATAAAAATACTTTCATAAAAATATATGGTCTTATAAAGAGAAAAAAATACGATTTTATTAAAAACAACACTTTATTTTCCATCAGTCATATCGTTTTTCAATCACGATAATTACATACAGATTAAGGGGAATGAAACACTGGAATTTTTCTTTTTCTATAAATGGTACTATTTCTTCAATAAAAATCTACCTTCACTAATTTGACTAAAATAAATAAAATAATTAAATCTATATATTAACATAAAACTATTGTAATACATTTACATTGTTGAGCATATTTGTGCACTTGCTTCAACAAAATGTCAGTCATGAAAAATTGACATAGGCCATTTCAACTTTTGTAAACAAAAGCATTCCACATCAAAATTTATGATTTTAAGTATCTTATCACTAGCAGAGAAATCAATCGAAAAATTAATTATTTAAATTTTTTAACTTTAATTTAATAATGAAATTTCAACTTAATTGAAATTTAACAAGTTAATTTAAACTTAATTGAAATTTAACAAGTTAAAACAGTTAGCTGCATATCCTAACTTTTTTGAATAACTTTTTAAAACTTAATGATGTAAAAAATGAAATACTGAGAAATCTTCAAAAATCAGTCACATCCTTAAATACATAACATAGATATGAGACGCTTTTGTAAGTGTCTTTTTCAGAGGTTTACAGTTGTACTAGTTTTATCAGTAGTTGTATTGGTAACAGGATCCCAAAGAAATCTGTAGGATTTCACAACATCGTCATATGAACTGTATAAAAATTGTATAAAAGTTTTATAGACTCGTATACATCAAATACGAGAAGAGAATATAAATGCTTCTTTTTTGTTTCCTGACAGTGAATAGACAATATATCAGATTTTTTTTACAAAATGTAAACTAAATTACATTTACAGGTGTATACGTAGAGGTACACTATTTGACTTATTCTCAGCCTTTAGTTCAGATTTTATATTGTTGAGTGTCTCAAGGATAAACTTGAATGTAGGCCTGTCTGAGGACTTCCGATGCCAACAAAGTTTCATTAGATCATACACTGACTGTGGAGTGTTTTCTGGACACTGAAGGACATTACCCTCTTTAATGTATTTGACTACTTCTTCATGTGTCATTCCATAATAAGGCTGAAGCGCAAAGCTGAATATCTCCCATAAACAAACAGCAAAGGCCCAGACATCAGATTCCACTGTATATTTATTATACAGTATACTCTCTAATGGCATCCATCTCACTGGAATGGCGTCTTGTTCATCTCCTTTATAGTAGTCTTGAAGATATATTTTTTGTGACAGTCCAAAATCTGCAATTTTCACAACCATCTCATCATTGATTAGGCAGTTTCGTGTAGCTAGATCTCGATGTACGAACTTCCTATCTGATAAGTACACCATGCCTGAAGCAATTTGCCGTGCTATATTTATTAGATCCATATGCGATAATCGTGAGTCCGCAAAACTATCGTCTTTGTCGTGTACATTTCGTATTACGTAGCTGCCCGGCGAACACGTGCGGAGGAACTCATTTAGGTCACCCCGACCCATATATTCGAAAAGTAAGCACATGGGACGCCCAAGGGCACAAACTCCCAAAAGTTTAACAATATTGGGATGATCAAATTCTGAAAGAAGACAAGCTTCTCTTTCAAAATCGACAAGTAGGTCATCAGTAGACTCTTCTTTCAACATTTTCACAGCTACATTAGTGAATTCTTCCCCAGGTACTAGACCAGGTGCTTTAGCTTGAAAAACTCGACCAAAAGCTCCTTGACCAAGATCTCGAACATATATGATATTATTTCTGGGGAATTCAAGCTTTTCTAATTTTGGATTCAATTGGATTCCAGTCTTATGATATGAATCGTTCTCCGGAAGTTTATTTAGATCGATGTTGACTTCCTGTATTAACCAAAAGATGAAATATTTAAGGATTTACATCAAATGAAAAATAGTGAATTACGATACAAGTACGTGAAGTAGGGGATTTTCGTACGAGCGTAGTTTTTCTGTATCTAAACACGAATACGGTAATCACCTACGCACACGCATATCGTATATTAGTTTAAAGATTACTTCTGGGAAACGATTTTTGACCGGACTTTGAGTCAACTGTTGGTATTTAAAAAACGATTATTGACTACAACTTTGCGAGTATTGATGTTACGAAAATGAACAAAAAAAATTATAAGAGTAGGAAAAAAAAATTTAATTTAAGCTTTGTTTGATTTAAAAATATTAAATTACCAAAAACTGATAAGCAATCAAATAGACAATGGTTAAATGTATGACTCACAAGATCGTTAAAAATATAGAAATTTTTAACCATTTTCTTACGTCATTTGATTGCTTAGAATTTTTTGAGGAATTAATATTTTTGATCGAAACAAAGCTTGAATTAAAGCTTTTTCTGCCTACTTTTACATTTTTTTATATCTTAACAAAAAGAGCCCATGAGATCTCAGAATTCCGTCACAATCCATTTCCAAGCAGTCTTCTTGTCCGTGTGAATAATCTTTATGCCTGTATATAGTGTAGGAGCTGGATTTGTGTATTTTGATAAACAGTATGCAAAACAATGTATATATAAAATAAATGCATACAAAAAATATTTTGTGGCAAAAATATATATTATCACAAAAATGACTATTTTGGAGTACGGTAGGCGTACAATATAATTTTTTGCGCACTTGGGCGTAAAATAAATTTTCCGAGATTTTTTTTGATAAATTTTATTTATTGTATATTTACCTGGGACTCCGTTTGATTGTATCCTTGATGTCGTTTTTGAAACCTTTGGCTTATAAGAATTATTAGCAAAATGAGAATCACAATTATAAATGCTAAAGCTGATATTATAAGTATTATTGTTGGTGTTAAAAAGCTTTCTGTACTTAAATCACTTGGCTTAACTTCAATGTTTACTGCTGTTGAATTTTCTGAATGAAAAAATTACTCATACAATACAAAATATATAATTATAGACATTATTTATGCTACATACCACATAGAGGAATATCACAATGTTCCCATCTTATATTAGGGTCCATAGTAAAACACCATGGCATTTTCTCATCACCACCAGCATTTCGACAGTGATTCTCACCAAAACGAATCTGTGGAAAGACATCTGGTGGGCTTTCATGGCTGTGTGGTTTTTGATCTTCCCATCTTTGACATGCTAAACCACTTTTTGTTTTGTTCACTGTACCCATATAAAAACGCCCTCGATCTTTGTAGCAATCATCTAAAATTTTTTTAATAGAAAATTGTTTACATTATATAATTACAGTTTTATTTTATTTTAAATATTTATAAATAAATAAAAAAAAAACAATTATTATTCAGATAAATGAGAAACCATTTTAAATTTTTAACTCACAAGTTACTTCATTTTCATCCATAATTGTAAATGAGACATGAGAACATGTCATTTTTTCCTTGGAAATCTTTGGTAATTTTTCGCATTCTGGAAGTCTAAAATGACCTCGAGATCGTAGATAGATTTCTCTACCTTTGTTGTCTTCTATCAGGGCCCAATCATTAAAGCAAAACTGATGTTTAATGGCCATACAGTCTTCATAACAAAGGGGTAAACCTGCACTTCCTTGGCATTGTGGAAACGCATAAAAGCATAACATTTTCTGAAAAAAGAACAAGAATGGGATTACTGTCATGAACATTTAACATAAATAATTCACTTAAACTTATGAATTGACGAGTGTATTGTCTACCTCTGCAGCAGAGCGACATGGTTCTGCTAATTTTTGTAATAATTCATCCCCTAAGTCTCTTGTAATTTTCTCATTTAGCCACCCACTAGGATTATCAATGGAATCATTAAACCATACTGTACCCATCCCAGTAAGGTATTTTTGACAAATTTTTCCATTGTAAGGTGCACAATAACCACCTGCTTTATCTAAAATCAGATAAATACAATAGATTTATATCTTACTACTAACAAACGAACATCAGAGTACAAATAAAGAGTATAAAGATATTGCTTACGTGTAGATATTCCAGTAGCAAAATAAAAGTAGATTGCTATCAAAACAACAATCCAAAGCTTCATAGTGTAAAACTTATGTTTTGTATCATGTGTACTTTTGTTCCAATAAACTTTGTACAAAAATTCCTGATAAGAATGTACTATATAAACAATATAGGATGTTTTATTTGTTATCTTGGCAGCAAAAGATGATCACATTTTTTGTTGTGCACTGTTCCATTTCATTTGATGACTATAGGAAAACCTGACTTGCTGGATTCTTTGCTGGAGTCTTTGCATGCAGGCATTTTGCTCATTCTCCATATAAAAGGTGTATAAAAAAGCTCGTGAGTCAGCCTGTATAAAAAGTCGACATGCGTATGAAAAAAAAAAATGGTCTTGATAAAAGGTGATTAGGCCGTGTGCGGGTCAGCCAGCGCACGAGTGCACGTATGAGGTATTATTCAGCGCCCCAGAGTCGAGGGTAGTCTACAGCGAACTGGAATTTCACGTGAAAAACTCATGTTTTTGAAATCGCCACTTGCACTTGTGCCTCTCATACCGCGAATGTTTCCGAGCGTACATATATAAATAAAACTACTGCCAATCAAAGTCCAACGACAAGCTTATCGACTGAGGAACTATACTGTACTCTGGAGGGCTCTAGCTCTGTCTCTCTCTCTCTTTCTCTGCGTGTCGCGTGCGACGGCGCGATTCTCGGAAAACGGACGCGGGGACAATGAAAAAAATGCCACTGCCGCCCCCGTGAAAACGCGTCGGTAGATTTAGACGGTAGATATGGCCCGGTGAACACTACTGGGGTGTATTCCGTTAGTGCTGGCAGTAGCTGGTCAGTAACTTCTATCCTTGTCTAACACATATGATTTCCATCGCGCTATCTCTCTCACTCTGCTTGCTGCCGGCAATTCGAAACACAGCCCTGAGCATATGGGGTAGTGTAGTCTGTGTAGAGGGCGTGAAGCTTGGGGCGAATTTCGAAAGCATAATTGGGGAGTATATGGAGATGAAAGGCGCTAAATTTCAAATAATGATATATTATATTAAGTAAATAAAATACTTAAGTACCTTTCTTTTAAGCGATCGATATGTGTCTCATACAGGAAAATCCTTTCTTTTCCTTTCCTGATCATATTTTATATTAAATATTAAAGGATTTTTTTATTTTAATACTTCTGAGATCAAAAAAGGATATATATATATATATATATACATGTACTCATCTCCCCTTAAATAATACACGGGATTTCTATAAAATTCCACGCAGGAGAGTTAATATTATAATTATAATATTAAAATTATATAAGTCTGTACCTACGTGTTATAAAATAATTTTCGATGAAAAGAATCAAATGTAATCGATAGAGTTTTATTTACTTTAAAAATAACATTGAAATAAATCAATAGGGCACAAATAATAGATGATTTCCTTACTTACATGACCAGAAGAGATGACATTTTTCGCAGTTTAATTTAGTTTATCCTTAATTATTTACAAAGTTTATTTACAAATTTTGTATATTTCGTCGTGTTAAATATTGCTTATGTATGCAAAAAATAACGTATAAATATTACTTCATAATTTATTCCAGAACAAATGAGATATTTTCGCAAAATTTAGGACCCAGTGGAAAATACTTTTATGAGTAACTGACATACCGTTTTATATTACTTTTATATATCATCTCTACATATTTTCGAAATCGTTAATAAACCACGCGTGGATTATGAAAATTCATATTAAACATTTTTCAATATTCAGGGGAAAAAAATACTAAATATCTTCCATAATCTTGCTTTAAACAAAAGATAAAATCGCGCGACACAATGCGTCAGCTTATCAGTTTGCATTAGGTCTAAATGGGATGAGTAATTTTATAAACATCATACACCTTAAGTAGTTAACAAAGATAGCATGTATAAGTACAGATTTTTTAATATTTAAGAAATGCTAAAAAAGTTACATACTGTAGACTGTATACTAAAAAATTCTACTTATATATTATATATCTGAAAAGATGATATACTGGATAAATTAAATTTATCTAAATAATCTGTATTTAAACGCGAAAAAATTAAATTTTTTTTGGTATTTTTTTAATTCTTCTAATAATTTATTATTATGTTCCCTCTCCTTTTACTATTTATTATTTTTACCAAGTCAAAAAACTTTTGAATAAATTAAATTTTTTGTTTTTGTTTGTATATTAAGTATATTTTGCAATAATGTATGAAAATGAAATGCCCAATTCATGTCTCAATAATTCATCTTGAACTTTTTTTTTTAAACGAGATTTTATCAAACTTTACGAATTTATATCTGATCTTAAAATACGCTCTCAATCGATTGTGCATTTGGGCTCCTCATAAAAACATCAATATATTATTGGTACATTCAAGCCTTGGAGGTATCATAAAAACTTATACCGCCAGTGTGCGCGAAAAAACTTAATTAATTTTATAAAATTAAATTAAAAATTTAACTTCTACACGACGTTGAATATTAAGTTCAATTGAAATCCGAATGTCTTATTGTTAACTTATGGAATCTACGTAGTAACCAAAATATAATGGGGGAGAAAAGCGATAATTAAAAAAATGACAAGTATCATAAAATACATGAAATTTCATCCATTCAAAGTTTGTCAATCGACCGTTAAATGACGCTGTAACGGTTTCTCGACCGTCTTTAACCATTGCGGGGGTGCGAAAACATAATAATTCCCAATCTCAAAGCTCACAAAAAACTAAACATCCTCAATTTCAAGTCATACTTTTTCGGAAATTCTCTCCTTGAAAAATAAAAGGGAAGATGAAGGTACTATAAGATACCTAAGTGCAAAGCTCGCGCACCGGTCCGGCATTTCCTCCCCCCCAAAAACGCGAGCGGACGCCGCTGGCGCGCGCGCACGTTCACTGCGGGGGTGCGCGCGTGTCCCCCTTATGTGTGTGCGTCAGCTCGGTGCGTCGTGTGCCGGCTGTACGGCCTGTAAGTACGGGAGTGTGTGCTTGTCGCTTATACTACTGCCGCCGCGCATACTACACTAGCTAGCAGCAGTCCTCTACTACTCCTCTCTCTCTCTCTATCAAAACGAAACGCGAGCGCACACGATCGCCGCCGCCGCTCTCTTTTGGGGCGTGTGCCGCCGACTCTCCGTGGGTACTATATAACGAGAAAGAGAGTATCTTTCTCAACGCGAGAGACGCGGTAATACGTTGTACATATAAAGTGTTGTGCCAAAGTTTAGGAAAACGCGAGGTGTAGAATACTTAGTTGGTTTGCGAGGAGAGTTCTCGCGCCTTCCAGCAGCCGAAAAATCAATCGCCGCACGAGGATTTTCGGAGTCGCGGCCCGCTCTCTCTTTCTCTCTCTTTCTCGCGCAGCGCTCTGTCTCTCTCGCTCTTCCCGAGTTGACAGAACAACACGCGCCTCCCTTTTCTCCATCTGTCCCGTGCCGTGCGTCGTGTGCACTCACACATACATACACATACAAGCGTGCAGGCACGTACTACTCCTTGTCTGTCTCTCTCTCGTTCTCTCCATCCGACCCCCTCTGAGTCCCAAAGATCCACACTCTACTCGCGCACTCCTTGCGCGCTCGTACAACTCTCTCTATCTCTCTCTCTCTCCCTTTCTTTCGCCGCGCGAATCTCTCATCTCTGTCTCTCTCGAGGCACACACGCAGAAAGAGTGTGTGTGCGTGCGTTTGATCGCTGGCTGGCTGTGGATATATTCGCCGCCGCCGCTGCTGCTGCTGGAAAGTGTGCGCGCTCCGTCGTTCCTTGGGGCCAAGGCTGACTGTGCTGTAGTGCTGCGATCGCGCGCGCGTTCATGGCTGCTGCTGCTACGGCCCTCGGCGCCGCTGCTGCTGTTGTCGTCGAACGTCGCCGTCGCGCCGCCCTTAACGCCACCGCGTCCAGGTGGAATAGGAGGCCGAGGCCGGAGGCTGCTCAAGCTCGTTTCCCATCTCGCCGCATATGAAGGAATATGTCGAGCCTAAAAATCGGTAAGCTGCCGAGTCGTTTGTCACTCGATGTCAAACAACATACATATACGTACATATATCACATACACACACACGCACACACACCCGCGCGTTCGTGCGCGCCTCCTCTTCTTCCTTTCCTTTTCGTTGCTCTCTTTTATATACTTATACGTATGCCTACCTCGCTGTGCTCCGGTTTTTTTCCTTCCTTTAAGCGCTTCTCGCGTCCCAGTAGAATTTGTGAGTCAGCACACACACATACACACTGCGACTGGATTTTGGCAAGAGCCTTGTGTTGACAGTGGCCTTTGCTCCGGATGCAGTAGGGATTGAATCGTCAAGACACTACTCCACTAGTTTGCTTTGGAATGAAAAGAGATACTAGTGACAATGCATTCAATCAATATTATTTTTTGTAAAGCCTTAGCTTTTAGATTATAGTAGTTTGTTTATTAAATTTGCTGCTTATTTTTTATTTTATTAATGAATTATAGTTTTTGTACCCTGATAATGTTGATGTTTTATTTAAATCTATTGTCCCTTTAAATGAGCAGAGCATTTAAATTTAAAATTTCATAGTTTTCCCTTTACTATCTTTATACAAGTCATCCGAAATAAATACCATTTCATTCTATTTCAAATCAGAATAAGATCGTTAGTTTATTTTCACTTTTCATCAAATAGTATATATTGTAAAGCATGTTTGAAGTCTTGCGCATATAGTGCAAAGAGAAGTTATACTTAACTATAAACTGGAGTTATTTTTATTCATTTGAAACAGTACTTCATAAATGTGTATACCTATATAATCTATCATTTTATTGATTGAGTTGTTAAAGAAGTCTACCTTTGTCTCTTGTTTTATTTACATAATATCTTAAGCATAATGAAACATTTAATATTTGCTATTTCATAATTAAAATATTAATATTTTGACAAAATTAATTAACATAATAATATCTTTAAAAATTTATACTGAAACAATATAAATTTACTTTAATTTATTAAAACAAGAAACACAACTTTTAGTCAATCATTTAAAACATTTGTTATAGAGTAGACCTCTTTTTATGAAATTATTTACCTTGTAAATAATCACACAGTATTTTTTCTTTTTTACTTCCTGTCATCTTAAAGTGTCGGTTATGCATTCACTTGCTGTACTGCTGCAAACAACAGAGTTCGAGTCGAGGAATTGGATGGTACTCGGACATTGAAAAACAAAAAGAGTTGATAATATAAAGAATGAATGCCTGCCATATTCACAACATTGACTCAAGTCATACAGATTTTCAATTCATACAAGTGATACGTGCAGAATAGAGATTGCACGTAACACTGATATTCTACTTTTAAAAACGAATATTATTATATCATCACCCTTGTTCGCACATGGCAGCCATGAAGCATGGTACGTTGTATTCTAGTGAAGTAATTAGATTATTCATTTTTATTAAGTTATTATATGTTTTTAATAATTATCTTATAGACCTCTTTGTTTATTGTATAAAAGCCTTGTACATACTTCATATGTAGATTCTAAGTTGTTTGTAAATAGTTAAATATTTTGATTAAAAATTAATTAGTTATTAAAACAATTATTAATAGCTGATTGTTAACTAATTTTATCACTTGCAGGCAAGACAAATCAAGACGACGTTTGTTACGTTGTCGCAAAGTATGACTATGAAGCACAAGGTGCTCAAGAACTGGACCTGCGCAAAAATGAAAGGTACTTGTTGTTGGATGACTCCAAGCACTGGTGGAGGGTACAGAGCTCAAGAGGGCAAGCAGGTTATGTACCAAGTAACTATGTCAAAAAGGAGAAACCTTCTTTGTTCGATAGTATCAAGAAAAAAGTGAAAAAGGGTTCAGGTTCCAAAACATTACCGTCCAGTAATTCACCTTCTCGGGTTGTTGAATCTCCAATAATGCCTAGACGTCTACCAGCTGATCCAAGTGAAGCAATTGGAACAGCAGTGGTCAAATATAATTATCAGGCTCAGCAACCTGATGAACTCTCACTGGTTAAAGGAACAAGAATTCTAATTCTTGAGAAAAGTAATGATGGCTGGTGGAGAGGACAAAGTGGTACACAAGCTGGCTGGTTTCCATCTAACTACACTCAAGAAGAAGGAGATGCAGATGACACACTTCATACTTATGCCATGGCGGAAAATGTTTTGGACATTGTTGTAGCTCTCTATTCCTTTTCATCAAATAATGACCAAGAGCTTTCATTTGAAAAAGGAGATCGTCTTGAAATTTTGGATCGTCCACCAGCAGATCCAGAATGGTATAAAGCAAGAAACGGTCAAGGCCAAATAGGTCTGGTTCCTCGTAATTACCTCCAGGAGCTCAGTGAATACCTGACGCAACCTTATCGCGATCGTGTGGGAGTAGGTGGTGGTGGCACTAATGCTGGTAGCGATATTGGACTAGGTGATTCGCTAGAAAGAAGATCTGACCATCCCCATTCCAATTCTGCAGCTGGTGCTGCTAATTCTGGAACAGACAGGCCTCATTTATTAGGAAAACCCTGGTATTATGGTAGCATTACTCGTTCACAATGTGACACGCTTTTGAATCAGCATGGACATGATGGCGACTTTTTAATAAGGGATAGTGAAACTAATGTAAGTATAATAATTACAAGACTACTTTCAGTTTGAAAATCCAAAGAAATCTTAATTATTTTATTAGCATAAAACTATAATTAGAAAGTTATGTCAATATAAGTTGGGCTACGAAAATATGTTCACATGTAGCAAAAATCTGTAGTCGCCCCAGCGGACGCCAAAGTATCTATCTAAAGATGCTTTCGCACCCGCCGCGCAAACGAGTGTTTTTTTTCCTGTCAGTCAAGAAAAAAATCACTTTATGCCGAAAAACGGCGAAAATCGTGCATGTGTTACAAAAAATATTGTTCGATACACGTGCGAAAGATGATTCTACACTCGTGCTAGAATCAACACTCTCGCACTTGTATCGAAAACGTATATTTACGCCTCCCGGGCGTAAAATTGACACCACATGAAAACTGTTTTTTGTAACACATGCATGACTTTCGCCGTTTTTCGGCCTAAGAAGAGGTCGTAAAGTGACTTTTTTTAGACCGATTGGATAAAAAAATACTATATTTTCCCGGCGGGCGCATAAGAATCTTTTATGCGCTCAATACTCTAAAATTCCGTAAAATCACAAAAATTAAACTTATACTCCACTATAAACTTGTGAATACATGTTTATTATGACTTTTTTTTATTCAGAGATAAATCTAGTACACTATTTTTATTATTTGAAAATGAACATCTTCACATTCGCACAAATTTGTGGCAGAATTTTAATTATTTATAACTTCAAGTATTTCGTTGTCGTATAAAGCAAAAATCAATTTAGCCTTGCTTTTTAGGCTCAAAAATCCCAAAAATCAATACGTGCGAGTCACAAAAAATATGGTGTGTACCTATAGGGCTTAGCGGGTCTTTTGACCTCATGTGTGTGCAGTATTCTTTTTCGGTTCGCAAAACGCACTCGCCTTCGGCTCGTGCTAGCTCACCTACGACTCGTGTTGCGAACTCCACACTCGGTCTAAAAAATCCCACTTTGCGCCCTAGGTACTCAATATACCATTTTTGTCCTAAACGGACGAAAATAGTATACTTATTGTGTGCCAAGGGCGTAAAATAGTCTTTT
>JAPYZO010002897.1:0-13752 GCA_030522905.1 Torymus flavipes | reverse complement strand
AATACTTAATCCTCACAATTCCAATGCACGCCCCTGAAAAATTCATTTCACGCCTATACCAAGCACGCGCTAACAACCTCCAACCATCCTCCTTATTCGCACCTCGTCGACTTTCTCTTCTCTGTCCCTTTCCCTCATAAAAAACCTCTGTACCCTAACAAAGAGCGAAACTTCGCACCCACAGGTGATAATGGGCGGCGGGAGGCAGATGCTACGTACGATCGTGAACGCAACCGAGCAGGACCCGATCGACACGTGGGCCGGTCGTCGCAAGGATGGACGCGACCTCATAACTGCCTGGGCGGAGGACAAGGCGACCCGCAAGCTCGCCTACAAAGTGGTGCAGAACAACGAGGAACTGGCGGCGCTGGATCTCGAGAGGACGGATTATCTACTAGGGATTTTCGCGAACGGGCATATCCCGATGGAGTACAAGAGGGATAGGAGCGGCAAGGGTCAGCCGAGCCTGGAGGAGATGACTGTGGCGGCGTTGAAGGTTCTGGGGAAGGAGAGCAATGGGTTCTTGCTTGTGGTAAGCTAATGTTGGGGTCTAGCGATGGTATATTATGGGGATGTTTTGAATGATACTATAGATGGATTGAAAAATACTTTACACAAATGTTATTTGTGGTAATATATATAGGTAAAGTGGTTGCAATGATAAATTTGATGTTATAAGGTTTTAACATTTTTCGAAAAATAATATGAAGTAATGGTGGCTTGCGCAATTGGCATACTTAACATCGGCATCTTATACTTTCTTAAATATACATAATCATAATTGGTAATAGCGGGGGCTCATAACTCGCTAACGGCTACTCGCGCTCGAAATAGCCGCTCGGGCTAATTTTAACGAGCGCCGTATGCAGAGTTCAGTGTAACGCCGACGCGCGTCCAAAGTAATTACAATCGATGGCAATGGTCAGTTTGAGTAACCGAGGCAGATAATTGTTCTAACGACACTCGGACGAATATAAATGAGTTGTCGATCGATATACCGTCATTTAGATAATAAAAAATTATTATCTGCTTTGTAGAAGTTTACGTGCTAACAATTTTTCTTTCGTCACGTATTCTCGCCACGCAGTTTTATTCCACTGCGTCATTTTAATATTCTGTCAGGAGAGGAATTTCATTGTAAGCAGCGTGAAATAAGACTATAGCATTGGAAATTTGAAACCGTTTCGCGTGATATATGATTCTTTAGAATAAAATGAAGAAAATAAATGATAATGTATTTCCAAACAAGTTTGTGCAATTTATTAGAAATGAATTAATATTTATTGTATAATTCTAGGCTTGCATGAGCAAATGTAAAATAATTTTACAAAAAATATCATCTTTATATAGTTATACTGCCATTAATACCTTAAAAATGACCAAATAGAAATAAAAATTGACAGACAATATCAAACGAAAAAGTGTAAAAACAAAAAATACTGTTCAAAGTATTTTGAACAGTCGCAGTAAACTCGCTAAACTTTGATCTGCACCGAATCCTTCGATATCAAAATGTATACATTTTGATAAACAACCAAATTAATAGTTTATCGCGGGCTATACACGCGAGTTATCACTTTCGCGTTTATACACAAAAATTTGACCCCATCGCCCATATATATATATTCGCGAGATATTTTTGGAATGTGTCGCACACCGCCGCGTATATTTACATCACGTAGAATCCGGGGGTCTTTGACATTATACACACACTTACACACAAAGTTATCGGTTACGTTATTCAAATAGGCGTGTGCGAGCAGCACTAATTATCTTGCACTTTTGCACACGGGGTGCTTATGTGGTGAACTTTGATCGATCGTGACACGGCGCCGTCGCGGCGATGCTTATAGAGCAAGTAGACGCGAAAACAAGCTCGAGTGCCCCGCACGTATTATACCTAGATCTAAATTGCCTCGCGGCAGATATATGGTAATTTAGAAAGCGAAAACGATATGTTCGTTAATGTACTCGGACGTTCAAAGTAATTAAATAGATCGGGGATGATTAAAGTATATGAGATATGCGGTGTACGTTATGATGGTTGGGGATTTTTTTTTTTTATCAAAATTGATTATGTTGTATTGTGGAATGTGAGACAGAGAAAAATTTGTTAGTCATGATTACAAATATTTACCTGAATTTGGGGTATGTCAATGGAAAGAGTAGGAAAAGAAACTACTGCAAATATTGGTACTATATAGTCTGCGTACAGTGTACAGAATGACTCGTTATTTTTCAGTGAACTTTGTACTGTATATATAACAGCAAGAAAAGAGTTCATTGCGATTTCATAAGACAATCTAATTTTAAAGAATGACAATTTTTTTTATTAATTTTAAGATTTATTGTCTCTTAAAGATGTTTTGTTTGCATAAACTCGCAGTGTAATTTATGTTTATATGTTAATTTATTCATATGCGGGTACTTAAAACTTACATCATATGGATCGATATCTCGACAAACCGTTACTCGCAAAAACATGTATAACAAAAACCCCCATAAGTCTAAAATATAAATTTTTCATTATTTGTATCGTGAAAAACGATAGAGTATAATAGAAAAGTGTTTCAAGTATCGAAAACAATTTTTTTTAACAAAATGTCAGTTCTTATATAAGATATATCAACAATAATTGAAAAAATGATGGAACAAATCATTGGTATGTTTTTTATTTTTGCTACGATTTCAATTTAAATAGGCTCATTTCCAATATTTTTAAACCCTGGAAAATTACAGATCATTGTTTAATTGAATTTATCGAATTCACGTCAGATTCGGTACCAAACTTGATTATTATTTATTACCTATACGTAATAACTTTGCAAATTTTGAAAATTTTTTTCATTCATCCCATGGTACCTCGTAATGAAATTTCATGAAGTTTAAAATAAGCCAACCTCATAAACATATCAATCCCATATCACGCGCACCGCAACTTCTCTTTCAGGTGGAAGGCGGCCTGATCGACTTCGCGCATCATCGCGGACATGCGGCGCAGGCCCTCCTCGAGACGGTGCGCCTCTCGGACGCGGTGAACGCGACACTGCAGCTCGTCAACACCAAGGACACCCTCGTCATCGTCACCAGCGATCACACGCACTCGCTTGCCTTCAATGGCAACAGTCCGCGCGGTGGTGATATTCTGGGTAAGCGCGGGGATTTTCATTGGTTACGGGGAAATCGGAGCGGGACATTGGAAATGTGTGGCTGGGGGAACCAGAGCGAATTTGATTAATTGGGAATTGTTGCTGTTTGATTATTCATTTATATACACATAATGGATTTGAGGATTTAATTTTTGCTTTTTTTTCGGAATTAATGTTTGATTAATTAAGCGATACCCAGAATGTTTAGTTAAAGAAAATTAGTAAGTCGCCTATATCAAATTCACAATTCTTACTTTACTTTTTTATTTTTATGGAGATTTATAGTAAATATTCAAAAATTTTACTTTGAAACCAATAGTATAGTCTCTATACAACTACACCTAATAAGACCTAACATACGTTATACATATCATTAAAAATTATAAAAAAAAAACCCATTGGAAAACTTAATAAAACGCCCACAGGAATAGCGGAGCGCTCAAAGATGGACAACATCCCGTACACGACGCTGAGCTACAGTACGGGCGGACCGAACAACGCGGCGTACCGGGTCGCCGACGGCAAGGCTGTCCGTGTGGACCCGACCCTCAACGACACGACCCACTTCGAGTATAGCCAGCAGGCGGCTATCGTCACCGACGAGGCTCACCACGGTGGCGGCGATGTCGCCGTTTATGCGCTCGGTTAGTAACTTACTACAATACATTATCATCGCGGCTATAACCACTCGTGGACTTTGTTTTCGTGTAATTAAATTTGTTATTAATCGGTCGCGTGTATAAGCGTACTTTCCCGTTGGTACACAATATAATTCAAGGCGCTGCGATAAGCAGATGAAAAAATACGCGACGGCGGGCGCTGATAAAGTGCGTACAACGGAACCAAAGTGCACGCGCACTGTATTTATATAGAATTATGTAAGGGAGGCGCCTTTGTATTCGCAATTGTCCGTGATATTATTTAACGTATATAGAACTTGGGTCATGTGGATTGCTCCGTTCCCAAGGATGTATAGTATCCACTTTTATTTTTCTATACTAGTTGAATCGAGAATTTATTGAATAATGTTTGTTTTGATTGAATTCGATTCGAACGAAAAACAGAATAATAAAACCATACCATTACGTCAAAATCACAACATTGCATAATTTCTCACGGCTCTGTATGGGTAAAATATTCGTGCGAATTTCTCGCGTTACCTCAGACTAGAAAGAATATTAGTTAATATTCATTTACTATTCAAAGTAAAGCAGGTCAGGTGTAAATAGATCGATGAATAATAAAAGCCATGTGGTTATTTGAAGAGAATAATTTTTTTCTTTAATGATACTTTTCTGACATAACGTTTTTTTGTTTTTTTTTTCAACATTTTCACAATTTCTTGCGTATATCACAAAAGGCGTATTACAACTATACAATAAAATAATAATAATAATAATAATAATAATATCCGAATCGCGAATTAAACATCTACGAAAGAAAAAAAACGCTATACATATATAGTTATAAAATTATATGCAATATACGTGTACATGTGTCGTCATCATCCATCCATCCCATTCATTCGTTTCACTTTTATAAATCTTTTTTATCGTGTATACATACACATTTATTATTATATTATCCCTTTTCCTCGCAGGGCCGTACGCGCATCTCTTCCACACAACACACGAGCAGAACTACGTGGCCCACGTGGTGGCGTATGCGGCGAGACTCGGGCCGCACGTGAGCGCGCGCTCTGCGAGCCTTCATCGTCAGCAGCAGGACCAGTGGCAGCTCGTCTGGCTGGGCAGTCTGCTCAGCCTCGTGCTCACTTTATACGCCTACTCGCAGATGTGAGATGATCGTGGCGGTGGTGTTGATCTTGGCATCTCGTGAAAATATCGCTTCCTTTTTTTCTAGACAATGGTCGTTGTTGTTGATATCAAAATGGTCTGCGCTCGTGAATTTTTTCATCGATGATTGCGCGTTAAGCTGATAACGTGAGCGGCGAGCACAATTTTTAAAGTAGTCTACAGTATTTCGATGGAGTTGCTGAGCGCCGGGGTAGTGGCACGCACTTCTCGACGTCGTCTCGCACGTTAATTTTTATTGCGATTTTCATAATTATTATGAAAATTAAGGTGCGAATTAGTGTCGTCCTCCATAAAAACTCGTCACGTCTCTTCGTTTATTATTCCTATGGAATTAATCTGACAGCAAAATAAAAATAACAATTTCATGATTCGCGAGACGCTTGTGGAAGTGGATGCGACTCACTCGACGCTTCAGCAGCCGGAGATATTTTCACAAGGATCGTGTACATAGTTTTCTTTTTACTATAGATTTAATATTGCTAGTATTAAATCTACCTCAGCGCACAACATGTGAAAAGAGATAGCTAATTTTTGTATAATTCTATTATAATAAATAAAAAATATTACGATACAAAAAAACAGAGTTTTACGCAAGAAACATTTCCTTTGTAACAAAAACCACATCCTGATTTTTCAATGAAAGTTAATGAATAGATCGTAGCGACGAGTCGCACTTTTATTGCAGAGGCTAGATGGCGCAACGCATTTTAAGGTATACACATATATCGTTAAATTTTTTTTCTCGCGTTATTCATATTTACAAACAAGTACATTAAAACGATTTTTTTCAGTCTTATACTGTAGAGGATAAGGTATCTTAAGCTATTTATCCTTTAATTTCATCAGTCGACGCTGAAAATACGTGCAGCTTTTTTTTTTGTTTTTGTTTAGCCTTCGAAAGATTTCTTATGAAACATCACTATTACACTTTTATTAATTCCGATGAAAATCCGTTATCGGCTATGCGAGAGTAGCCTTTGAACTTGGGCGATTTGTTTTTGCACTTCGTTCTTTCTCGCTAACAACTTTTTTTTTCTCGCCTCAAGAGATGCATGTGAATCGTGTGATAAAATGCGTTTGTGTCTGTGTATGTCTCTGTATGCAAGAGCACTGCTTCTTTGTGTGAATTTTTCTGCACGCTGGCATGTTGCTTCGTATTTTTATCACTGCACGTAGTCTACTACTTAAGAAGCTAATTTGCGTATAAAGTGGTACAAAATTATGACGGACACGACATAGTCATTCAAGTTCGGCGCACAAGTACTTTGCGAAAATTACTAGTAATTAACCTTAACCGATGGGAAGAAGAAGACGCTACAAGAAGAAGCGAGGAGCATTTTGTATGGAGAAAAATATATATATAAACGCAAAACTCCTTGCCAATGAAAATGAAGGGATAATGAGCGCAACGTCTTCCTTGAGGATTCCAGAATATTCCGTTCGACCGACCGTCAATATTAATTTTTACGAATTTTGATTGAACAATTATTATTGCTTTACTAATAAGATAGTTAATTATTTGAGTAAATTTAAAAATTATCGGGAAAATCAGAACATTCTGGGCAGTCTTAAAGATTTTCCGAAAGCCTCTTATTGCAATTGTTTTTTACAAATTACTCATATTTCTAAAAAGATGTTAAATTTGCTAAAAACTCCAAAATCTACTAAATAAAGTGTACTACTTGATTTCTTAAATGTAGTATTAATAAAAATTAAACTTAATAGGAACATATACTTGATAGATATTTTGATTCTTATTGAATTTAAGAAGAACACGTCGACTATATTAATTTTGTATAAAAAATTTATATTTATTACACAGTAGATTTTGAGTTGGTTGCAAATTAGTCAAGAAATATAATGAAGCCAAGTAAGTTGGAAAATACAAACGCAAGTAAATACAGGAGGATACAGAAACCTTAAAGTCGAACGTGTATGGCGAAATGATCAAGACAATAGAGTCAAGGAGCTAGAAAGAATAATGAAATCACTCTTGTTTCGTCTTTTCCCTCCTCTCTTGCCTTTTCCTTCGGACGGCTACTGTGTCGTGGAACATAATTTTCATCGAAATGTATCCTAGGAACGCCAATGAGGTGATAAGGAAGATGAATCCAGGGGTGTACTTGCCAAAGGTAAGTAGACTGCCTAGTCCGACTATTTGGAAAGCAAGTATCAGAGGTGCCAGATAAATTGCAATTGTAAGTAGAATGGGACTTTGTTTTGGCTTCTGTTTCTTGATCGTGCATAATTTGGCTTTCACATCACTCACTGCATCAACTGGTTTTTGTACAACTGGTTTTTGTACAACTGAGACTTCTTTCTTGGAAGGTAACAGTGATGTTTGTTGGAGACCACGTAAAGCTGCTTGTCGTAGACTTGCATACACAAACAGGAATCGTTGTACAAAGTTTTTAAGTATGAGGTCAAAGCACATATTGACTTTCTTGGCTAATGGATGAGATTTTGAGTTCTCAAATGAATATAATAAATACGGGAACAAGTTCAAATTCTGACAACAATGTCGTATCTTCTGTGAGAAAAGAGAAGGTGGTCCACTGTAAGTTCCATCTGTCAACAAAGGTGCGCCTGGATAAGTAAAAAAAAATATTTTGTTGACTATATTGCAATAAAAATGGAATGAAATAACTCTAACATTAAATGTAATTATTTTTTAATATATAGAAAAGTAAACTTAATTTCCATAAAAAGTTAAGATCAGAAAACTAATAGAAAAATCCAAAATGAAAATGGTGAATTAAATATAATAAATTTATTGATACACACCTTTGAACATATCAGACACGCGCCTGACTAATGTAGGAGCCTTTTTCATGGAGCTCTCCTCCTCTTGAATAAAACTAGACTTCATTTTGGCCAGCAATTGCAGTACGTTAAACAGTATATCAAACGAATTTCACGCAGATTTTATTTAGAGCTTGTTATTCTTCACAGCTTTCTAATAAAAGAAGATTGTTTCACCGGATGTAGTTATCACTCCTGAAACAAAAAGTCACAGTAAAAGTTAGATTAGGTACTTCAACATAATGTGTAATTAAAATTAATTTTATTTTGGATGAATAATTAAATGGATGAGAATCATTTAAACAATCAATCTATCTAATTAGTTTAGAGTTTATCAGTAAAGTAGTCAGAAATTAAATATAAAGTATAATAAATTTTTTCAACTTTTTTTTTATAGAAATTATAAAAAAAAAATATAATTTTCACAGTATAATTAATTATAAAAAAAATTTAGATAATATTCTCTGAAATTATTTAAAAAAATGAAAGCAGTGATACTTATGAAAGAATTTAATTTCTGAATAACTCTTATTGCATCCCACTGGCAAAAGAGGAAGACTATCTCTAACTGCAGTGAATTCTGCCTGATGCAAAGAGACCTTCGACCGGTATCATGCAAACCGACAAACTTTGATCACAGGAACTCTTTTGGAAAAAATAACACAACTCCGATAACCCAAAGCACTCAGATTACAGCTGTGCCGAAAAGATTTGCAACTCTCTGGTAATTACAAGATTAATCTCTTTTAATTTATAAAAAAGGCAGATTAACCAGCAATAAGGGATTTGATAAAAGCAGTCTAGACACTTGCATATTTATTTCACTTGTCTAGTCGACATTTGCTTATCTAGATTTTTTGTCTCTATCATCTGACTTTGCACAACATTTTTCTCTTGTAAGTTCAAGCCAACTCGACCTTTAATCATCGACAAGAGAAATCACACTAACTACGGATGATTTTTAATTAAACACAAGTCAACATTATCATTACGCCCATTACAAACTTTTATATAATTTAAAAAAGTTATACCATAGAATTAAAATTTTACAGAATAAAATAAATTATTTTTTATTTTATAAAAGTACAATTTTAATAAAATGTTTAATTTTAATCTTATCTCTGTTTAAATATTTTAATAAAATCTGACTAATCTATACGTAAATACCACTGGGAAAAATGTGTGATTCATTTAATTGCTGGTTAGTGGTTTGCTCACAAGCTGAAGAAAACTGTAGAAGATCCATAAATTTGAATTAAATGTTTAAATTATTAATTAAATTCAGAAGCCACTACACTTTATACAACACGAAATGGATATCACTACTGACACAACTGGCAAATGATTCGAGCAATCTTTTTAGCATACTGAAAAACACTCAATATTTACATCAGAAACCAACTACTTCTCTATTACATCAACTTATGAAAAAAGTATCCTACAGTGCATATATTTATAGCCAAGGCACGGTAACACACTGAATTGATCACAAAGTATAGCAAAAAAATATAGAGCATATTAACTTTCTCTTCTTTTTTTCTGAGCAAACTGTCCTCCCCTAAAAATATATCAAAGGCAATCCAACAACAAACTACATCACATCCGCAAGGCAATCTCATACCAAAATAAACCTCCTTGGGTCTTCCCGCTGCTCCAATTACAATATTCACCTCTCAATCAAGAGAAAATAAAATCACCCACACTCACCAGAACACACAGACACACACCCACAGAATCTCCCACACTGCTACCACAATTTTTCCTCCAAAAACTATTCCAACTCCACCCGGAGAACTCGCCCACCTTTTTCTTCCACAGGCTTCTGCATAAACACAAAATCGTTTCTCGGATGTCTGCGCAACAGCAGCATATACTCCGACCGTCTATGCGAATGTATATATATATATGTGCACACACAGTGTAAAGAGCGAGAACCACACACTTTGTATTACTCGTACGCCGCTCGCGGCACGAATAAAACGAACGGCGCGCTCGCCCTCGACTTTAACCGGCGCGCAGGCGGCCTTCCATCTCTCTCTTTCCCTCTCTTTCTCTCTCTCTCACTCGCTCCCGGTATCGACCCCATTGGCGCGAGTATTATATACAGCAACAGCAGTGTGTAGCGTAGAGGAAAATTGCCTCAGTTAATCGAGAGCGGAAGCTTTTTAAAGCGCGATGTCCTGGAGACCACGAGAGATGAGGCGCGGGGAGGGTCGTCAATTATGAAGAGTTCAATAAGATTGTTTTTCATGCGGGAGAGGTCGAAAGTTCTAGCTGCTACCTACTATACACTGCAGAAGCAAAGGTATAGACACATAGATAGGTATAAGTACTCAAGCACGCGGTCACCGCGTGTGTGTGAGTACGGGTATGTACTGTCGAGCTTTTTCAAGGAAGTAAGTATGTTATTGGAATAACTTAAATATCGATTTGGGATATTTCGGATATCAGTCTATAGCCTTCGACTCGTAATTTAATAGATATCAAAAGTTTAATGGTCTCGGGTAGAAAGTGACAAAATTTAAAGCACACGAGCGCGACGACAATACGACGTTTTGTAAAGTAACCCGGAAAAAGATACATGTTTGCTCGATGAGTAAGGCTGTTAAAACGTGAAATAATACAATAACGTTATTTTAGTTTTGAAAGCATTTATAGTTAACCTTAAAACTAAAAATATTCCTGATAACTTTTGAATTTCACAATAAAGTCTTCACATCTTGAATAATTTTCTCTGTTTTCTCCGTTAAAAAAGTACAACACTCAAGTATACGCAACGTCACTTTGAAACGAAACATTGAAATTCGAAACCTTTGAGCCCTATAAACACAACCTGACGACCAACCTATTATGACACAAACGCGATGACAAGCTTACTCGGCCCTATATCTACATAGTATTATGCTTCGAAACTTTTGAAAAACAAAAACAAGAAAAACAACTCACCTATATTTTCTGAGATCCTGAAGTAGTCAAATATATATGTATATACAATCTTTGGTATCCTTGTGACTCGGCCGTTTCTCGCGATTCACAATGCTGAGAAAATGGCCCACAACTTCTTCCTTGAACAATGGCCGCTCCCTCTAACTGTACTTTTTATATAAATTAAAGACTGTTGGGAATTCGCGAAATATGCCCATATTATAACAACCAAAGCACTCCTCTAACTCTCTCGGTTTGGAGTGTATCTTTCTTGCTGCTCGAAGCGGCGGATGTAAGTGTAGATCAGATTCAACACACCGTCACCTACGGCAGGCACGACAAGACTGAGCGACAGAACGACGACGCGGTCATAATAATATCTCGCACACGGGCCAAGTGTGTGTTGGTGCCGAGCTAAGAAGCGTGGCAGCAGTGTATGTAAGAAGAGACGCCAGAGGTTTAGTAGTGATATGGGGAGAGAGAAAGATGGGAAGAGTGGGGGCGAAGAGCTAGGACGGTAAAGCTCCCGATTGTTTTGATACGACGGTGACGAAAGTGGGGGAATAGGTACAGGTAGATTTGTGCTGACCGTACTTCTCGAGTCTCGACGTCCTAATGGTGGCAGCGGAAATTTTTTGGATTATTGGGAAAAATGAGGAATATGGGATCACAACGGGCACGGGATTTTTGCTAGTTATATAGGTAGATAAAGATCGCCATGGATGATTGATGGGGATCATAATTTATGCACTGCGTTTGGGTATAGACAAGGATTAAGTAAGGATATTTTAAAATTATAATTCGTCAAAACTAACAGTATTCTACAGTACTTAATTACAGTAAACATATATGTATGTAAAATTTTTTTACAACCGTGAATAATGTTTTACATAGATTTTAGAACATTTTAATCTTTTTTTTTTCACTTTTCGATATTACTGCACGTCTAATTCCACGTAGACATTAAAAAAAAATGATTTTTTTTTTATTCCATAAGCTTTATATTTATCATATTTAATGACTATCAAATTTCAAACAATTTAATTATCGCTATTTTCTTCTTATAGCCAGTACACCCTTAAGTAATAGTTGCTTTATGAGCATTTCGAAATTCAAAATGTAAGTTTTTAGGGGTGCATCGTTATACGTTGACGGCTGCAAATTAAACGAATAGTCCATAAAATTCTTCATAATTTTTTCTTAAGAATACCTTTGCCAAAGTCAAAGTTTAAGCAAAAAATTAACGTTTTACATGAAAAAAAGTACGAGCCAAGTACATACATAAAGTCAAACGAGTTCTCGGCGCTGGAAATGACAGACGGTAAGAATTCTCCTCTTACAAGCGTGTTTTTACAGTTCCAGCAATTGTCAGTGTACGAGTCAGGTTTTTTGTTGTCTGGGGGAGAGAAGACACTCCCAGATGGACGAGTAGAATAGCCTTATTTGCACAGAATGGAAAAGTATCAAAGTATGTTTATTGCGGAAGTGAAACGGGCAAACGATTTGTAACGACCTATTTTGATAACATCTTCCTTATCGTTCAGCGCAAAATTTTGAAAAAATACGACAAACAAGTTGCTAAACGCACACACTTGAGCAAACAATTTGTAGTGGAACTTTATGATGGAAACAATGTTGATCACTTGCAGTGGAAGAGCATTTGAGATTCGTTTCTTTCAAAACTGCCATTTTGTAGTTGACTCGACGCGTTTGTTAATCCCATAAAGTGAAGTGTTTTTCGTCATATAAAAAGAAAGGTAAATTTTAATTATTCATTTATAAAACTCATACAATAAAAGCAATACATTATTCAATTCAAAAATAGTTTTGATGCATCTGCTTTACAATACAAATGTACATCATTATGCAGAATCGAGCAAATGAGTTTCTGCCTTACGATAATAAAATGAACACGTGTCACTATCTACGTCAAGATTTATAAAAATTCTAGATTTTTAATTGAAAAGCCATGGAATATTTTCCTTGCAGGCACGTTGAAAGTACTTTTTATTATTTAATCAATTGATCAGAATAAAAAATAGTAATGACCATCAGTCCAATTGCACATCTTTTTCTAAATCTGTTTATCCAAATTGGAGCGCACTAAGTTATTTAATTCAAAATTTGACAGTCATTAAAAATTAAGTATCAAATAAAAATTCGTAAAAATTAGCAACTAAATTAAAAAAGAAAACGGATCAAACGATCCTATTAATTTTATGTCTCTTATAATAAGACTATATAAGAGTCCTCTAAGCGAACATTCTACCTTTCAACCAATCATATTTTTGGCTCAGCAACATGGTTGTGCCCTAATAGTATTCATCTGCCATTTAAAATGGAAAATATCTCTAATGTATATGCCCTAGTATCCATCTGCCTTGAGGTATAAGTACTTAGGACTTATACCGTAGAACTTTAGAGTAAGAGTAGCCTTCGTCGAACTATTAGTTCAAGCGCGCTGCGGAATGGATTAAGATAATCGAATTAAGATTGTTCTTCTGAATAAAAATAGCATAAACCTGATTTATTGTAAAATTTAATTCGATACTGTAGCCCGTATGGACATAAAATTTAATTCGATACTGTTTCCGTAGGAAACCGTAGGAAAGTGTTGGTTTTCGGACAAATTTTTTACGGTTTCTCATCTCAATCAATCTCCCTAGTCTGTACTTTTAAGTAATAAAAGAAAAAATGTAAAATTAATTCCAACATTATTGATACAGATATTTTTACTAAAAACTGTTCCTTAATTAACTGCACATTACTAAAAAAAAACTTTTTATGATACTTTTTTACTATTAAAATTCCCATCATTACCCTGGAAGTTGACAATACCTCCACATAAAAAATAAAAAGTCTCAAAAACTAAAGATTTTCTGTGATTTTTACAGCACTTATAGTAGACTCTTCGCCACATGCTTGTCACGTGCTCTAGCTGACACAACGTCGCACAATACTCCGCTCCAAAACAGCTTCGCAATTTCCATGTACATCCATTTGAGAGCGTGCAAAACCACGTGCATCTATGAGCATCAACCGCAGAACACACGTGTGCA
>JAPYZO010002896.1:10000-13754 GCA_030522905.1 Torymus flavipes | reverse complement strand
TCTCTCTCTCTCTCTCTCTCTCTCTCTCTCTCTCTCGCTAACGCCGCCAGCGCTCCATAGCCACCCCCCTCCCCCATCCGCACACAAAGACTGTCTCTCTACCACCACCACTGGTATCCTCGCCCGGGGAAGATCCACCCTGCGGATGATCCCGCCTCCCGCGTGCTCCCCTCCGCGTCGGCTTGCGCGCGCAGGCTCCGCGGGCCAATCGCCGCGACTGATAACCGCGACAACGGCGGCGCCGCCAAGCGAGAGAGAACGAGAGAGAGAGAGAGAGAGAGCGCCGGCCCGTCGCAGCCTCGTCGCCGTTCGTCCACGCGCGCGTATACCTAGTTGCGTCGCCGTCGCGAGAGAGATTATCTCCTGTGGCTTTGGGGAGAAAGAGAGAGAGAGAGAGAGAGGAAGAAAGAGAGAGAGAGAGAGAGAGAGAGAGAGAGGCTGACCGGATCGGGCCTTGAACTACTGGAGCGAGGAGGGACAGTGTTGTGGGACCGCGGTGGTGAGAAGGTTCGACGCGCGAGTGCGGTTGCTGCTGGATGAAGAGGTAGAGAGGACGGAGAAGAAGAAAGAGAAAGCGAGAGATTGAGAGAAATAGATAGAGAGAGTGGAGAAAGAGGTGCGCAAGGAGGTTGTGCAAAAACACGAAGGAGTCACGGCTGGCGAAGCTTCCCCGTTCTGACGGTGAGTAGTGTCAACAGTTTGTTGATTCTGATTCGATACTTGATTGTAAGTTGTATAAGTAGATGAAATTTCTATTGTTTAGAAACGTGTTGTGAAACAAGTTAGAAACGTGCAAATCTTGGTTCTTCGTTTATCTTCATTGTTGTGTACAGAACAATAAAATAACTTCTCGTTCGCAGTGTTCCACTAATAATACAAGCAAAATGAAATTATACAAATTGATAGGAGACCGAATTTATCGTTAATATTTAAATGTTTGTTATTAGATAAATAGATTGTTTATTACATTTCGAAGCAATTAACATAAATATTCAAAATCAATGTAATCATTCAAAATGCATACAGAACTTTTTTCTTTTTTTTTTCTTAACAATGTAAAAGAATAAAAAATAGTGATGGATCTTCTTCGTTAACCCAATCCACGAAGAAAACTATAGAAATTTTAAAAATAGTATTACACGCAGACGTTTTTATAACAATGCAAATTATCGAGTACACAATTTTCTGCGGTAGCGTGCCTTCAAAAATACATAACTCGTGGGGCAGTTAGATTTAGCGCACATGCACGTGATATACGATCATTAATATAAACACTGATGTATGAAGCAGCCATGCCAATGTATAAATCATTTCGTATACGTCCAGAACGGATGATTAGTGTCGCTACTATTCGGTGTGAAAATTTCAATCCGACCTCAGTCTTTTAAAATTTCAAACTGTTGAGCGTATTAATATTCGATTGTGTATTATTTGAAAGTTATATCGATAATTATTTTTCTTTGAAAAGTCGTTAATTTATTGCTGTGGTTCCTACTTTGTAATGATAACTATGTTCTGGAGAAATAATACCCGACATGATTTACACGACATTTCAATCTTAAAATCTTTGCATTGCATGTACAAAAGTCTTACGAGGTAATATTTATTATCTACATTTGATATCATTTTCTAAATTATACATTTTAGATGAGAAAAAAACGACCAAATCTCATTATGAATAACCAAATACACCATTACCCTGTTATACCCATCCGTAATAACTCCACATACTCAAGGCACAAAGCCGCTCATACCGCACTTATGCGAAGTTAGATCATTATACGCGAACCTGGTAAAGCTGTAAATCAATCCTCCCACTCTCTGCAACCTGAATGCAACGATAATTCGCGAACTTCGACAACCAACCCAATGCATCATACAATTAACCACACACTCTGACATTCCAACTATCCCTACACATTCCTCTAAACCCGCAAACAAAATCCGATCCAATAAAAAAAAATCCTTGCCATTCATCATTTCACGATACTCCTCCTCGATTTTCTTATTACAAGCGCAACTGCTACTTATACACAACCGCATGCGCACGCGAGTATATCTAGGTCTCAAAAAGCGAATCGGATCCAAGCGACTGCAGGCGTGCGCGCGCGCGCGCGGACATGCAAATTGCAAAATAAGCGGTAATAAACGAGCGCGGCGGGCGCGTTACGGATAATTTGGCGCATGGTGTCGTCGTCGCAGCTGCCGCCGCCGCGCGGCGCGCAGCGATGGCGTCGCGTCGCAAGCTCCGATAGATACTTTCCGCGCGCAACGAGCTTTCGAAAATGGAGTAGTGTGGATGTGCGAGGGAGGATAGTGGTTGGTAATTCTATGTTGTTGAATGGAGAATACTGTGATAACGGTCCCAGCTATAATATTCTTTTATCGAGCAATTAGAACTTTTTGGTTCTTAATACTTTATTTATTTTTTCTTACTTATTTTCCGGGTACTGGGTAGAAAATATTTTTTTCAAATTGTATGATTGACTGGTTTTGTTTTCTAAGATAGAGGCGAATAACGGTAAACAACAGTATTTAAGAAAGCGTATCAGAAATATGTTTTATGATAAACAATGAAAATCCACGATTTTCAGAAAATTTTTATTTCGTGCGCATATGTGCGTGCTTGTGTGTGTATATTTTCATATATATTTATATCCTGGACCCACTACTCAGATTGTACCCGGACGCAGTTCGTTGTCTTTGTTTCCGCTTTCTTACTTTGGATAAGATATTTTTGTCAAAATTTACATAAAGTGATTTATCAGTTAAAAAAATTTTTGTTTTTTGTTTTTATACTGATCTTAGAGCCAACATTAAAAGCCAAATAAAAATCTGGAGAAAAATCGTACTATGTAGATAGGTATATAATAGTTTTTGTGTTATTCATAAAAACATCATTTTTTTAAAACAGCTTACATCCGAGAAAGGTAAAAATATATCGTGATGAAAATTTATTTGTACGTTATAACCCACATAAAGATGTATAATCTGTTAAAATTGTTCGTCATACCTATAATGTTTACTTACTTATTTGAAACCACTAATTTGTAAACAAGTTGTGATTTTATGCCCTATATGGGTAAAATGTATTAAATCGTCTTGAAAATTTGCACTGAGGTAGTATTTCTATATATCTCTCGAATGAGTTCGTTGCCCAGAAATATTGATCCATAATTTTTGAGGATATTTGAAGTTCAATTTTTCGCGAGTTTTTTTAATCATTATTTCTCTAAAGTGAATCCATAAAGCAATTTGAAATTTATATCGTGGATGTAGTAGACTATTCGGAAAAATGTTCATGTAATAAAATCTACATATAAATTTCATAAAGATTTAATAATAATAGTTTCCAAAATATTTATATAATGTAGTTTTTATATTTTTATAATGTAGTTTTTAATGATCCTTCAATATATTGGTTAAGAAGATATTGTTGTTTGAGAAAGCGCCGACCAAACTCATAATTCTGTTTCAGTTTTCATCGAACTTAAATTTAAAAAAACTTATTTTCGTCCTCGAATAATTCCGTAAGAAGTTACCAATACTCAGATTATTAAAACGTTTAATCTAATTATTTGTAAAACATACACGGAATTATACAATTGGAAAGAACCAATATCGCTTTCAAACACGACATACAACTCCAATTCTCGCAATCATTTAAATTTAAATTCTATATAAAACCTAAAATGCAATCCCTACAAGTCATTCAAATTCCAACCACCCACCTTACCCCCACAAAAACGCATCA
>JAPYZO010002896.1:0-5000 GCA_030522905.1 Torymus flavipes | reverse complement strand
CTCCAACAACAACACGATCGGCGGCGTCAAGCAGGAGAACTGGCCTTATCGGGGTCTTAGCTGTGGCAGCAGCACGTTCCAGCAACTCAAGCAGAGCGTCGAGAAGGCCAAGCAGGCACTGGCCGATCGAGGGGGATATCTCGCCGGTGCCTTCTCGCCGCCCCCGCGCGCCAATCCGTCGGCCATTTCGCCCACCGCCTCTATCACCGGTGAGTTTTGAAATTTTTGATTTTTTCGAGGATTTTCGGGATGGTTGTGGGTGGGTAGTTAATGTGCGTTATAACCCCGTTTACTTTACATGAGTTCTACACAAATTATATGTACTTTTTGCCCGATAAATCTAAATTACGCAGAGAAGTGCGTTACAGGTTCCGTTTGTGACACAAAACTTGGATTGGACTTATTTTTACTTTCTTGTTAAACTTGAAAACGAATTTAGATTTGAAAATGATGGTAATGACAGTTTCCAGATTTTTAGAGGATATGAACAATTTGGTATGCAATTCTACCTTCCATTATGTAAACCCTCGGTTTCACCTTCGAAAATTAAATTTACACTCCCTGCTAAAAATCCATTTTGTTAAAAATGAGCTGTAGGCTATAGATATAAAAAGTAGTTACGAGAAATGACTGCTTTCCAGATTTATGTGAAACATTTTTTTCAATTTATTTTGTGATAAATATCCAATTCTTCCAATTCAATTTTTATTGTTATATGTGTGATGATAAATCTTAAGTTATCAATTTAATAATTTTAAAGATAATAGTATGCTTTGTAAGATAACGTGGGTTTCATAATTGTTAAATCCTCAAAAATTATAATGGTACCACTGCCATTTGCCTATGTGAATATCATAAGAATTACGTGATATTTAGATTTATAATTTTGACATTTAATTCAGGACTATACATACCATAAACATTCAATAAATACTTTCAATCTGTAACTTGTGCAAACATTATATTTTGCATATTTACTTTATATCCCAGTATAGCGTAGACTCGTTATTGAAATATTGACACCGAACAGTATTGATTATCTTGTTATCGTAAAACTTCAATTAAGGAAATATAAACTTTATTCATAATAAAGTACACACCAGTATTTGATTTCAATTCTTAGTATTTAGTTAATAAGAAAATAAAAAGTTATATGCATCGGTTATAAAAATAAAATTATGACACAAAAAAATACTGCAACATTCAGAATTGTAACGAAACTTTTTAAATAAACTGTACCAATTGATCCACAAATGTATTGAAAATGCTGCTGTATTGAATTAACTTACTATAATCATTTGTAATATAAACAATGAATGCAAAATATTCAGGTACTAGCGTTTGATTAAGTATTGTCCATAGACATACTACAAAACAGCACGTAACAGCTTACAAAAGAGACTATCATCGAATTATATTAGGTGCTATATACTGCTACTATGTGATGCATGGCAGACAGCCAATATTTTTCCAGCGGAATAGTGTAGCAACAAGGTAAGTTATTGCACGAGATAGAAAGTTTTACTGACAAGCAGAACGAGAGTCCCTCGTAGAGACTGATTTGAATAAGATTCAAGAAGTTGTACATTACTGCTGCATAATGGATTACTCGAACAAACAAAGTTAATATTATTTACCTAATGCATTAACATATCAAAATACATATTTCCAATAAAATACCCACACCGAGAATTTTTGATGCGAAAACCTTAAAAGCCTGCTAAGTTTTAGACTGTAATTTATTAAGTGATAATTACAAATCTATACGTTTCACGTAAACTTCGATCATAAACTTGACCAGCTTTTATAGCAAAGTATCTCCAAATTCTGCTGATCAAAATTTACCTATAACCATTAGAATAATTTCCCCAGAACTCCAACGATCGCAGAAACTCCCAATCAAATAACAGAACGGCAACTCTGCCAACTCGCCGAAAAATAAAGAAACAAGGCGAAGAGCCATCGCGCGATAATTTGTCAACGGCGGCGAGTAGTTGCAGGCCAGGCGCGCGTGCGCATTCGATATATACCAGCGCATCCTCCCTCTCCCTCGATGTCGCCGATTTCCGATTGTTTTTTTAAAAGCAAACACAGCGCAGCCGACGACGTCGCCGCCTCTTCCTCCTCCGGAGGACATTAATTACTCGGCGGGTGCGCGCTTGTGTAAATCACGTTATCGGCTGCTCGGCCAGCGCCGCCTCGCGGAACTAACCGTGCGATATCGCCGGGAGGAACTTGCAGGCGAAATCGCCGGTATATGTGGCGCCCGAAGGGGGATGCACGGATGGAGATGAATGATTCTTTGATAGGAATATGAGTGGTCGCGGCTGGCTGGATGTGATAAGGTATAGATAGTGGTGGGCTGGTTAGTGAGGAGTTAAATTAAGTGAAATGCAATATTAGCTAAAGTAAAAAGAATTTTTTAGGGGAAAGTAAAATTCTATAGACTTTATTTGTATAAGTTCGTTCTTTAAGTTAATTATGCAGAGTCGCGCGCGACAATGTAGAATTATAAATTTTATTATTCCGATTTGATTATAATAAAAGTCAATAAAAAGTAATAAAATTCTTTTGGAAAAATTCATAGTAAAAATCGATAAGTTATAGAACCGTTAATAAACCCCGATCATTTTCGAGTCATATCGCTTTAAAATTCAAAAACCGAGCGGGAAAATTGAAAGGTGCTCGCCACCGGCGTCATATTGATTTATAAAAGAGTAATAACGCTTTGAATAATCAATACAGTATAGCAGCGCACCGCAGCATATATACATAACTGTATTCCTCGGGAGACGAAATCCTCGTGAAACGGAGGGTATATAACGTGGAAGAGGCAGATATTCCCATTGTCCCGCGACATAAAACGGACCTCGATGAATAAAGCATCGAATCGCCGAGGCAGAAAAACAATCTTTCCCGAACGGGGAAAGAGACAGAGGTCAACGTCGCGTATCGCGGGCTTGGAAATGCAATGGCGATTATATCCGCGATCGAATTCGTCGCTTTTACGATTGACTCGTTTCGTAGATAATACACGTGTACAGTGGTGTAGGTGTAATAGGAAATGACGAAACGATATGGTATTTGAATTTTTGGTGGAATAGTTTCGTCATTGACAATATAAGTGGGTAAAATTAAATTAAATTTAACAATCGTTTACAGGAAAGTTGCAGAATTTCACCTTTTACTAAAATGTTTCTAAATTTTAAAACTTCTAACTAAAGCTACCAGAATTCATTGCAAATTTCATTATAGGATTTCCCTTTTTATATTTACCTTAATCAGTGATAACCAATAATCATTATCGGCAAATAATAATTCTATACAAGCTCAGACATCCCCACAAGAGAATGAACAATAAAGCTTTCTACCGAATCCAATGTGTTCAATATCAAAACAAGGCTGTCAATGCCTATAACGTTGTTTTTCGTACCTGATCATAACTGGGATGTCTCGGACATAAAATATTTCATTCGTCATTAACAATATTATTATTTTATCTCATTCCTAAAGAATGAAAAGCCATGCTCTTTTCTTCCATTATTTAAATGTACATGCGCACAATTAGTTACTGTCTTTACGTATATATTTCTATTTTTCCGCGTGAAAAATATTTTTCGTTATACATTTCATCTTCGGTATCGTACACTATTATGCACTCAACCACATTCTAACTCATTCATACCAACCTCTAAACCAAACATGCGCCTAGAAAAATAGTCCTTCAACAACCAGCATTCAGCCCATTCGCATCACACCATTAAAAATCTCCTTTCTCACTCTCGTTCCACCCCCCACATTATCACCACCCACCTCATTACCCCAAAAAACCGTGTCCCTATACCCGCAACTGGAAAATTTTCTCTCTAAAAACCTAGACGACACCGCTTCCACACACACACACACACACACGTATCCTCTCGCACGAGATAACCGATGAAACGGCAAGATGGTGGGTACGCTCGGTCGTCGTAGCCGCGCGACGAGCCCCCCTCGTGTCGATGATGGCGGCGGCGGTGGTACGCGGTGGCTGCTGTGCGCTAAGCCGCGCGCTGGTATCCATGACGACAGACCCGGCCCCCGGCCTCTCATCCCCTTCGCTAGCACACGAGCGAGCGGGGCGCGAGAGGTTCCGGATACGCTTCCTTCGCAGTATCCTCCCTCCGGCACTACCTATATACATATATATACGTCCCTATCTCTCCCTCTCGCTTTTTCCGCTCTGCGAGCTAAAGCCCCCTATCGCCCACGGAGAGAGAGATAGAGAGAGAGAGAGAGGGAGAGAGGATGTGCACCTAGTTAGAGCCGGAGCGAGGTGCTGCCGCCGCCGTGCGCTTGCTGCTCTCTTTTCAGATCTCTCGTGAGGGGATGCGCGCGTATCGCAGTCAGAGAGAGAGAGAGAGAGAGAGGTGGTTGAGCTTTGGCCGGGTGGAGATGGCGGCGAGCTTGCGAGAGAGGCCTTTAACGGGATTTTCTCTCGCTTCTCGTGCCTTGTGGGGGTAGAGAGACTGCGAGGAGCTAGGATTTGGGTGAGAGGGAAACTTTGAGTTTTGAGAGAGAGAGAGAGAGAGGCACTGGTATTGATCCGGTCGCGGGGGAGACGCTCTTAATAAGCGCTTTTTGGCGGGAAATACGCGTTTTATGGGAGGGAGAAAGAGGAAAATGTAGTTTGCAGCGCGACGATGGTTTTATGGGGGTGGGAAACAATTACAGTCGTAAAATGAAATTTTTCTTTTTTATATGGAAGCTTTATTGTCGATAATACTTTTAGAGACGTGGGACTTGTGGGTGGTTGAAGAATATTGTCGTGGGGAGATTTCTTGGTGGATTTCGGGGGGATTAAATGTCTGTGGTGTCAAAATATTTGAACCAAGTTTTATATTAAATATATTGATAATATTTTATAGAATAAATTTGATTAATAATATTACTTACTAGTAATAAGTGAATATTATAGTTATATGATGGGGTAAAAATATAAAAACGTCAACAAGCTAATA
>JAPYZO010002895.1:0-16171 GCA_030522905.1 Torymus flavipes | reverse complement strand
TTAGTAAGAAAATATCAGTTCTAGGATCGATGATAGAAAGTTCGTTTGAGGATTGCTGCAGATACCAGACGTAGGATGACCTTTTTGTACGTCAGTATCAATTCCGTAGAAAAAAATTCAATGTTGATCAATATTAAAATCCAAGCTAAAAAACAATATTAACTCTGGCACTCAATATTAAATCTAGCACGAACCTCTCTAATTTCATTCATTATTATATAGCCTTTTTTGATAGAGAAAAATGCTTACAAATATTCTCGTGGACTATCGACCCCATCAGGAACATTTAGAGTCTCGCCATGCGATGAAAAGGCAAATCTTTTTCCTTTCTGTGTAACGGATCTTCTTTCAGCAGCATCATAACTACCTTTTCTCAGTCCTCTTTAGCACCACATTTGGATGGGTTCGACGGTACTTACGTCCTAACTAGTTCTCAATCACATTGATCCCTTTAAACGTTTCCCTTCCACATGCTCGGGCGGAATATCGTCCGATTACAAGGGGATGAACTTTCATTGAAATGCTAGTTTGTATAGTTCATTCTGTGGTTCTCGATCCTTGCATCGGATTGCCTTACATTCATTCTGCCCAAGTGTCAGTCAAAGCAAAGCTTTTATCGACCCTTTGTCTTACACTCTACCGGAGAGACGTTTATAGATCTCCATTGGTATGTCAGGCTACACAGGTGAGTTTTCCTAGCCCTAGGGAATATATTGAGCTGTTAAAGAGATTAGGAATTATTCATAGTTCAAAGTTTAAATTGAGAGTAACAAAACTTATTTTTAGACTTTTACGATTTTTACAAAAGTAACTTTAAAAAGATAGAAGTCGATCGTTTTAAAGTAAAACGAGTGTTTTCTAAAAGTTTTATCAAATAAGAATAAAAAAGTTCAGCGAAAGAAAATTTGAATTAGAAATACGGGAAGATAACGCTAATTCTATCTACAAACTTTAAAAATTCTGCAAGTTTTAAAAATTGCAATGTCTAAAAATTTTGGTTTTAATCAATAATTAAATAATAAATCTAAGTAATTAAGTATGTTTAAATAATGATAAAGATTTGTCGTTTTACAATATACGTAAAATTAGCGATTTTTTAGACAAAAGTAGTATGATGAAAAAAAAAAGATTATCATTAAGATGATTATAAATTTAACTGGTACAATATATTCATCGATCTTTAAAATCTTTTCGAATTTTACACTCTTACATCTCTTGTATGACTTTATCACTCACCTTTCAAACAGTTGACAGTGCACCAACTTCTTAAGTCTTACACATTCTCGAAATCATTCACGTATTCGACCGTGTAGCGATCACCCGAAACTTCTTCCCTGATTTACAGCGAAGCTGCACGACGACGATCGGCTTGACGTCGCTTTTACGAGCGGCTTTCCGAATTGCCGACTCACGAATAGGCGATCCGCTTCTCTTTTTCTACGTGCTCGTAGTCGTTCGTTTTGCCGTCAAACGGATGCTACTACTATACACTGGTATCGAGGATGCACGTGTGCTTAGTGGTATTGTGGGTAGATCGCGCGTCAGAGCTAAGTTTGTTAGCGGGGTTATAGGATAGCTCATAGGTTTTAAAAGGGCTAAAAAGGTTTCAAAGTTGTTTGACATGGATATCGAGTATGTGTACTGTTTGACAAAAATGATAGAAGAGAAGATGTAAGGGGCATTTATAAGATTATCTTTGGGTAATCACATATATTAATCCCTGAATGACTCCCTATGAAAATGATTTTTTTTGTTCAATTTGATTCACGATATATAATTGTTTTATGGTAGAAAGAAGTTATTTTTTTGAGAAAAAAAAGTGTTGCTAAATAATTGTTGCTTTAATTAGATGTGAAATATACCATTTTTCAGATGCTTTCTAAACAACAATGTAAATGTATGTAAATATTAATATATTCATCGATTATCAGTGTTCTCTAATTTTATCATTAGTAGAAATTGAAATTTTATAAGTTTTCTTCATTTACAGTCTTAATTTGTTGTAGATATATATCAAAAGAAAAACGCTTGGTGGGTGATATTAAGAGCTGAACTTTCTTTTATATGTAAGAAATAATTCATTATTTAAATTCAATATAGGATATTTGAACTAACATCCAATCATCATTTTTTTTTAAATCAATTTTTTAATGTTGAATAGGTAGGTAGGTAAAACGGAAAAAGGTAAAAGTCAGAAAAGTTCATATTTTGAGAAAGAATAGCTGATGTCTGAAATGAAAGTTTACTTTCTCTTGTACAAATACTTCAGAATAATATTGTGGGATAAAAACTTTAATAATTTTTACTACCTTGACCTAACGCTTCAATGAAGAATGAAACGTTAAAGTATACTGTACAATAATTAAATCTTTTACAATCTTTTATTACTGTTTCTTAAAACAATTCTTTTTTATTAAACATTTTTATTTTTGGTAAATATTTTGTTGTTCTTCAAATATCTAGAAAAGGTTTCTTTGATCATGAAAAAATACCAATATGATATCAAAAAGTCAAATCTATGGGAACGAAATAACCAATACGAAATCCTATATTGTCTCCGGTTTTGTCTGGTATTTGTTATTACGATATATCTTTTTGGTCCTAGACTATTTTATTTCTGGAACGCCACCTAATGATTTCTGCCAAAAATATGAAAATATACCTATGAACAATATTTATTTGAATCATTTAAACAGGTGAAAGAATCGAGATGGTCGAGCAATAAGAATATACCTTATCTTTATTTTCCAAAATAAATCCGAAATCCGAACCTAAAGAATAAAAAAAAATATCAGAATTTCATCCAAAATAAATAAAGATCGTTATTCTCACGGACTTTGCTGGGTGTAGACGCACAATATATACACCGTACCGTCGAACTTGACCCTTTTTTGTGGTCGCTCTCAGGCAGCCGCCGATATACGGTGGAATTGCGTAAGTCAGTGGTTACAGCTTCGCCGCCGCCTGGTTCGAAACGTCGCGTTACGGCGTGCATTACAAAGAGACAAATATATTGTTGACAAAGTCGTTTTATGCCTGAATTTAATATATAATATGCGATAAATACGATAAATATTTGGAGTTATGTATTATACGCGTGTTTGCGCGCGAGTAGCAACACGTGCGTCTACTTAATAAGAAAAGTTGGGAAATTTGCGTGTTCACATGCGCGTGGTTGGCAGACAAAGTAATGTGATTGATGCGATATAATATTGTCATATAACCATATGACAGATGCAAACCTATAGACCCGAGGACTTCGGTGTCTTAATAACTGATTTAAGCACCGCGATACAATATAACTAATGACATCGCGAGTTACATTTGATTATACGTTAGTAGTCGTTATGATTCTCATAATATACTTGAATGTTGACAAAAGCAATTTTAGAGAGAATAAGATTTCAGCCAATTAGCTCATTTTTATATTATTACGATGTCATTTCTTATGCCATGTTTCGTGTTTATGAGTTTCTTCGTCGTTATAAAGAAAATATTGAAAAAAGAATCGTAATGAACAGAAAAAAGTAGAAAAAGAAGAATTTGAATTAGCAAAATTTGAATGGATTGCCTATGTTGAAATTAAATCTATTTTAAGGTAGATGATTTTCAAACAAAGTTGTAAGGTATGAAAAACTGGAAAAGGATACATGAATATTTGTTTTTTTCGAAGCGGGAAATTTAATTAATTACGGTTTCCAGAATCAATTATTTTTTCTGCGAATTCATTTATTACTTTTAATGATAATTTTGTTTTTTACAATAACGAGTATTATTATTTAAATAGAAAGCTGCTTTCACATACGTTTACATTTATTTGTATATTTGGTAAAAATTGAATATTTATTCGCCTACTGTGTGTTCTATTACTCTCACTCAAGGTTTGCGAGATTTTCTGAAATATCGCGTCTGGAAGACATTTTACTGTTATGAATGCATAACTTTGCAAGTGTTTCCTTTTTAATTCACTCATATGACGCTTTGAAAATAGTCTAATGTGTCCATGAAGTCGTAAAGTGCATTTACATGTTGAAACTTTACAAAAAATTCCTGTGAATATATAGGATTTCCTTTGAGAAAGTAAAATGGATAAAATTGTGCACGTACTGATTACAGAAAGGATTCATTTTAGGTATAGATGTCGCTTATACCGCATTACATTTTGTATTGTTAATATACTCATTCATATTTTATTGAAGCTAATCACAAAATCAGATAAAAATTCATACAGCAAATACAAAGAACGATTTGAAAGAACGCTTGACCCACTTTCCAATTATATTTTCACCAGATAATTAAAACTTTGTCTTCAACAATCGAAAAAAAACATTTAAATTAGTTTTTATACCATCCTGTTAGATGAGTTTTTCCCGCAAAAAAAAACTGTTATGCTATAGGAAGTGGGGAAATAGCGTAAGTTAGTTTTAGTTTTACTACATGTGTTTCAGCCGCCTCATAAAAGCTTTAAAAAACTTAATATTCGAAATGCTTCTGTGCTTTTTTTTCGCTCTTAATTTCGTACACTATCACATTAACTTTAACGGTGATGCTCTCGCAATCTCAAAGCTTCCCAATCCTAGTTGCGAGGATCTCGCGCTATCTCTCTCTCGCTCTCAACACACGTATCTCGAATGGCAGATGAAGCCTCAGTAGGATTTCCCCAATCGCGAAATCAGACGAAGGCTGTTGCACCGTGCGCGCGGCAATTCAAGCACTTTGTTATCATGAGAAGCAGGCTTCGCTTTCAAAGCTCGCGGCGATTCTAATTTCCGACTGCTAACGAGCTTGCGCTCGCTTGCTCACTTACCTCTCCTCTCTACAGCTCTCCTTTTCTCTGCACCTTCCTTTTTGCCCACGATGGCCAATTAACCGCTGGGCGCAACCCTCGCATTCCGCCCTTCCTAGGTAGGGTGAATTCTGTCCCTTCGATATACGATATGCGTGTCACGTCGCCAGGGTCGATTCCGCAGTGGACTCACACCGATGTACATCTTGTTCGGTTCTTCGGGGTGATATTTTCGAGTGGCAACTCGATCAAGATTATTGAAAGAGAATGGAGAAAAACGAAGTTCGATGGTTTGGATTTGACTTGAGGTTATTGGAGTTTTGAATTTTAAAATGTATGGCCATGTTTCGAAAGTTTGAATAATCAAATATAAAGAAAAAAGGCTGCAAAAAATGTTTGATATAGAAGATCTGCTTATAAAATTAATTGATTCGAATGAAAGAGAAACTTTAGAGTTCGAATTACAATTATGATTTTTAATAAAATTTGATAAATAACATATTTATACACAATGTTGTCTTGTTGTAAGCTAGTTTCTTCTAGAAATTAAGGCCATGTGAAACCGTGAATTTCAATATTTTTTAAATCAAAATTCGAACGTTTATTTGGAAAAAGACGAACGACAAGCGCTAAACACTATATTCAGAAGTTTTTTTGATTGATTCTATTAGCATTTTCGTTAGTTATGGTCGTTTTAAAAGTAAGTCAATTGCAGAAACCTACTTACCGACAGTACGGTTTTTATTTAATTAAATAAATTCTCATGATTTTTCTGGAAAAAGGCGACCATCAGGCGCTCCGTATGTGTAAATACTATACTCATTCTAAAATTATGTCGGTAAGCACATTACCTTAAGTTGAATGTATCTGAAGTGTCAAAAAAATCTCAGAATTTTTAGAAATCAAAAGATTTCCTTAGTGCGAAAGTAAGAATACATACTTGTAGAAAAAGAAAAAGAGACGTTTTGTTTCGGGCTTGTGAACAAGTTCATGGGACTGACAATCAATGACCCATGACAACTGGAGCCTAGACTAGCTGTTTATGAAAGCATCACTGTCTTGAATAGCTTCATGCAGAACGATGGAGCCGCTATAAGGGTCCAGAACTTCCAGTCATGGCTGTTCCTTTAAACTTTTGCACTCGCGTAAATACATACATCCATTTAATACACAATAGTAACGCGTCAGAGTTTGATTGGAGAATTCGTATAAAAAGCTTAGTAAGCAATTTCATTTTAACAATACGTTATATAGAAGTTTACCTTGTTGAGGTAAAATGTAAATATATGCATAAAAACGCTTAACTGATAGGCTTTAAACATTTATCAGCTTGAAAAAGTATTACCATATTGAGAGAAAAAATACGAATTGTAAATTCGGACTTCCAAATATTTAGAGGCAGTATTGATATTCACAATACCGGCCTTTGTCCCGAAATTATGCAGTACTATTCTAATTTTCTTTTTTTTTTATCCATGTCCTGTCTCGTCGACCTTCTATCACTTTATCACTATTTTTGGAAGTTGGCAGTGCACAGTTATTTTATCATTATTATCACCGCTTATCCACGCGCTCTGCAGTCACGTTTTAATTTTGAGCTTCCTGCATGTATAAAGAGCCCGAAAATTAATTGGAATAACCCAGAGAGATTTTTAATAAAAACTCTTTTATTAAAATCGTTTATCTACTTGGCACGTCTAATGCGCGTTCAGATCTCCATTTTTCAAACGAATTTCGTTATTTTCTTTTTTGCTCACAATATCGTGACGTTGCTGGTGAGGTAATTTTCAAAATTATTATTAAAAATTATACGTTATTTACGACTGCATTCAATATAATGTATAATCAAAAAATTTGAATCATATTTTGAAAAACAATAAATAATAAATAAATAACGTCTTGATGTTAAAATATAAACTTTGAAGAAGCTATAATCAACTACTTACTGGTGACGAACAAGTGGAAGATTATTTGTAAAGTAGCCTGTCGCCCCCAAAATTGTTTTCTTCAAAGGAAAAGTTTTCCAGAGACAATTCCACGATACTTGGTGTACAAATGACTTTTCAATGACTATCTCAAAGTGTTCTCAAGAGCAGAGAATCCTCTTGACATGTTTTCTCCGAAAACACACATGAAGTAGTTACTGTGTTACGAGGACAAGCGCCAGCGTACAGGAAATACACGTGTTCCCGTGGCTTTGGGCCGTGTGCGTTTGATGTTTCACGATGACTCCTGACAGGTGGGAGAGTGTATACCAGACACTATGAGATATCAAATTTCTCTGTAAACCGGAAATTTTATACTGAGCTTGAGAAAATAAGCATGTGCACAAGGAAACAACGGCGTTTTCGTGAATCCCAGAGTGAAATGCAAAATTACTGATATTGTTACATTTATATTCATACTTTAGTAATTTAAAGTATATGATTTGATGAATGGATAAAAATTATCATTGTGAAAAGCTTCATAATTTATTTAAGGGCAACTAATTTAATTGAAATATGAACAATTCTAAAAATTCAAATCATCCTTTAATACGGTAGTCTTAATTTCTATTCATGTACATTGGCATTAGCAAGAATTATAGTTTGCAGCTACAAATACAGGAATATTAAATTGATATATGCGTCAAATGACATATTTGCAGAATGAAAACAAATGGGAACAAATGGAAACAACATTATGCTAAATAACTCGGAAACTATTCTACATGAGCGAAAATTGTAATGCGTACCTATACAAAGTGCTGTATTTTCATGATATATTGTACGTTACGTTTTCAAATATCTACAAGGATGAGCAATTAAATCAACATATCGATATTTTATTTAAAGCGTCCACCATTGTTAAATGTACTTTTTGTCTTGCTGTTATCAGAAAAAATATATCAAATTCGCGTGATATCGAAATCGTGATTGAAAAAGTATATTTGCAGAATAATTGCTTCAAAACATTCAAATGTCAATCATCAAAAATTACAAATACAAAAATTATTGTTTCCGTTTATTTATTTATTCATGTTTATGAAGTATTCAGAAATATTCCCGAATTTCCATGCTAAATTTTCATTCCCAGCCTTCGTTAGTTGCGGCGCTGTTATTTCAAGCGAAAAATCAGTACGATAAATTCTCCATCAGGCAAAATCAATAGTGCGCCACGCCTCCATGATATAAAACACAGATCGAACGCAGATTCAATAACAACGTGTTTAATGCTTCGCAATAAAAAGATATTTCACGCTATAATGTCAACTAATTACGTAGATAAAAAAGCTTTGGGCAAGTGAGCCAGTGATAAAATAAGTGTTTGCGCAGCCTGGCGAATTTATTATTATCTTTCATGTGCCGCGTTCTGGTACATATAATGCGAAACATTACGGCAATGGTGACGCGCGGCCCAATATTCCGGAACCTAGCAAGCGTCACGCGTGCATTATTCATGGGCCGTCGCATTAGTCGATCAAATCGCCGTTGATGGAAGTATTTGTTCGCGCCGGACTCGGCGGCGCGAACACGCGCGTTTGCAGACGCGCGTTTGCTCGAATTTTCGCCCGAGGCTGTGCAGCAAGTACTCTTCCTACTTTGACACTATATGATACATTGATTCTTTGCACAAGGATTAGCTCGTTCCGGAAACTTTTTCTCGAAAGAAGTGTGAATGTTTTTTTATATAAATATTTGCGGTATACGTGCCCTATAATTAACGTACAAATGCCTCGCTGCTTTGATTGTAATTCAAGAACTCTAGAAACAAGAAAGACATGGGAATTTCTTCACATTTTTACATTTAAAAAGATCAAAATGTGGTACTTTTTAAGTTAGTTTTCTTTATCAAATTATGAATTCTTCGACAATATAAATTTTATTTTACTATTTTATATATATAACAGTAAGAACGACCATTACTTAAATTTTCACATTATCATTTATTAGTTTTTGATACTTAAACGTAAAAAAAGTTGGAGAAAATTTAATGTTGTTTGATTCTGTGAGAAACCTACTTGTGTGAAAACTTACAGAAAGGTAAATTGATTTTTAGTTCTGTTATGATTCAACAACAAAGAATATTTTTGTAAGTCTTGGTGAAAAATGAAAATATGACGTCAATAGATAGCCATCCCCAACTACATTAACCATGCAGTACAGGTTTGTACGTATGTACATGAAAATATTTTTGATTAACTTGTCAAAAATCTATTTCCAAGTTTTTTCAGTCCGACACATGTTTTTGTCAGTTTTCGTTTAGAAGAAATAAGCTAGATATGATATTTTTGTAACTTTGTATAATCTATCATTAGATATGTTTTTTTAAACCAAATTCCAGCGGCCTATAACGTAGCCACTGACATCTCTGACGAAGCAAAGCCACTTCAAACGGCTCAGTAACGCCGAGCAGCATCGGTCATGCGGATCTTGCGCATCGTACCCTTTGACCCTACGCCGCACACATCGGAAAATGGCGAAAGGGTCGCAGATACATGGCAAAACTGAAATTGGCCCCGTGTGAACTACACCACAAACCACCAGGACTACACGTCGATCGAGCAATCCGTAGCTCAAACGGCAAAGCTCCCCTGAAATGGTTAGGCTTTATGCGAGGCTGTGCCTATTTGCATACTTCTCAAATTAAAACCTCTTTTTGGTCAGCATACGGTCGCGGCTTGGCACTTCATTACGCGCAATTTTCTCCCTTAATCGTTCTGGTCGTGCATATAATCGCGAATTTAATGCTTTCGCTTGCGGTGGCTCGTATCTGTATGTGGCTGTGGGTATATATATGTGTGCTCGAATAATGTGTAGAAGTAACATTTACCAAACGACGATTCGACGATATTATAAAGTTTATAAAAGCAAAATAGACACATTTGTTCGGTATTATTATGTAATATAGCAATCATTGCACAAAAATTGAATGTACCGTATTACTGTATGGATTATATAGATACAGATAATTAAATATGCTATACAGAATACTATACAGAATATAGGTATTCAAGAAATTTAAATAAGGTGACTTTGTGTAATTCGGCTACTGTAAGCAGAAATTTTTTTGTATGTTTCTCTAAACTTGTTTAGAAAAAACTGATAAAGAGATATCAAAACATAGTACATCGTCTACGAAGAGAAAAAATGGGTACATTGAAGTGATATTGACTTCACCGAAAGTAAAAATGTAAAAAGAACGTTTTAACTACATGTTTTGTCATGAGTAGTTGATTTGGCCAATTTACTTTGGCTAGTTTTACTTTGGCATTTTTCAACTACTTATACGTCTAATTAAGCTTTCCCATAAAGGGGGGACTGAGAAAATCTGTGTGTGGTGGAATTACTAAGATTCAACTTAGATACAAAATGACATGGTTGTAAGCATAAAATATAATATTAATTTTTTAATATTCATTTTGTTTTTATTTTACTGAATCTAGCGCAATAATTTTAAAAATGTAGAACTTGAGATCCACGAAACCAAGTGGAAAATTTACAAAAAAATATCAAGAATAAAAGATTATCTTTTATTGTACGACCGTGAAATAAAACCTTCACAATGATAGTTATTTCTTTTAGAACGGTTTTATTTAGCCTCTTTGCTCATTTTAGTTAGAATAAAGTACTCGAAAAGCTCAATTTGAAAAATTTCCTTTTCCTGTGGAAATGTATGTGCTTGTACAAACATAAACGTAAACAGTTCTCGAACTTATTTACATTCACATTTTTAAAAAGCTAAATCGAAATTGTTGTTTTCACAATCAGCGATGCGAATGGGGCTCTCGATGCCAACCGATAGGTTACGCAGTGGCTTTAATCGTGGCCTGGAAAATACAGCCGAGCAATTTCTATTGAACTGCGAAAAAATTCTACCGAACAGTGTCCTTTTCACTCCCTATTGAATCTTTTTCCATTTCTCATTTCTTCCATTGTTTTTTCGTCTTGCAATCTTCATTTTCGCGTTATTCCTTGGCTTTATTTTGTCGACTCTTTTTTTGATGCCTTGAGCTATTCTTTCTTTCTAACCCGTCTCGTTTTTAGCACATTATTTTCGTCATTTCTTTCTACTGTATTCTTTTTCATTGTTTTTCATCATATTCCCGCTCATTTATCTGTTTATAGTTTCATTTTCTCTGTTTATTTCACTCTATTGGTCCATTAATGAAGATAATCAAAGTGTTGAATAGTTCGTCTAGTTGACTGGTCGTGCGTCCTGCATGCGGACGAGCCCAAGCGAGGCACTAGTGGTAAGTTAACGTGGCGTCAGAGATAGAGAATAAGAGGATAAAGAGGAAAAAATAGATAAGGATAAAATTGTTGTAAAAGAGAAACAGAGAGAGGGATAGGCAGCAAGAGAGAAGGAGGGGAAGGAGCAAGAGAGACAGAGAGAGTACTTCAAGAAATGAGGAGATACAAAGAAATAAGGGGATACTTTAGGACAAAACATACTCACTGCTTATTAGTCTATCTCAGATTTTTGAAAGTATATTTGCGTTTTTTCTGGCTTACTTCCTAAAAGAAAAACTATTTAGAAATAAATGCAATGTGAAAATGTAAAATTTATTATGTAATAATCTTAATTACTTTGTATACGTTGATTTGTTATAGCAATAGTTGGTCATAATTTTCTGAATAAGAACTTACTTTCGTTTAATTGTTTCTAAGCTTTCTGTTGGATTTACAAACAGACAAACCCTTACAGTTCAATCTTTTTTATCCCTCTCTTTGCCGCCCGCAGAATATCATCGAAAAAAATCAACTTTCACGGCGAATTGCCTTCTAGTCCTGTTAGGCGGATCGACCCACAGTCCCAGTTGCGATTCGATTAGTCTGGTGCCGCGTTGAGAAACCTAATTTACCGGTTGGAGCGAGGTAAAAAGGACTTACCTCTTGTAACAAGCTTTTTTCACGCCACTTTACGCAACTCGTCTATGTTCTTTTTCTCGAATGAGACAAGCCGTATACAAGATAGCACAGAGAAGGGGGGAGGGATGCAATGAAACTTTGAACAGCTTACGAGCGTGAGACGCAGGTAACGGAGTTTGATGTGCTCGGCTACCTTGTTTTTACGAGTGATTTTGATAAATTAGATACTTTATTCGTTGGACTGGTGGAGACTGAGATGAAGAATTATTTTTTTATATTTTCATAAACTTCGAAAGCCGAATGAACTATAGACAGTAGTAACTAGTAGCTTCACAACTATACTGGGAGAAAAATTAATTTGTAAACTTCCCTTTTTTTATAAGAAAATTTATTATTTTTATAGTAGTGCTGGGACATACTTAAAATCTTTACTATTTGTGACTGCTGCAAAAATAATGAAAAGTACTACTCCAAATAGTAAAATTTGCACAAAAAATAATAAAAATTATTATTTAAAAAGTAAAATTTGCCATAAAAATCCTACATTTGAGTGTCCCAGCACTACTATAAAAATAATAAATTTTCTTATAAAAAGAGTAAAGTTTATTAATTTGAAATTAATTTTTCTGCATGTATATGACATATATATGATTCATAGTATCTGCCAGTAGCATCATTATTAAATAAATAAATGATGGAGATTTTTGCACCAAGTTAAAACAGAGTTTCATTGTTTTCTTTTATAGAGCATGGTTCATTCATTTACATGCGGACATAAATAGAGTTACCAAGCTAGACATGGAATTAACATGGCTATAGTCGCAGAGAAAGTTGCGTCGCTGACCAGTAGAAATCCCCTTTCCCTCAGAGGTCGTGCAGCTACATGCGGTTGATATAGGCCTAAACTAAGCCCAGGTGGATTAACCTCGTTTAATCTTTTGCCTTGTTTATACGACAGCCTTATACGCTAATTGTGCGCCCGGAATAGTCTCCTAAGTGGGAGTCTCTTAATATAGCTTTTTATGACATTTCAACGTAAATCCACTTTAAATTAAATTTCTTAACGCTATATTTATTTTTAACTCTTTAGTGCATCAATTGTGGTGGATTTTGCAAATTTCAAGAGTACTATTCACTTTTCAGACATGTCGATGACCGCAGCAATGCGCGGATTCTTTATTTGGGGCGAGGGAAGGTAGGGCGGAGCCGGCTATCAGGGAGCGATGACCTAGCCGGATGTGTCTCGACCAGACGTTTTCTGACTAATCCTTTTGCAGTTGTTGGTACAGTGATATACAAGCCTTAAAGCGTAGAAGTAAGACTCGGCAACGTGAAAGAGTATAATATTTGAAAATATTCAAAATAATTTAAAAGCCCTTTACTTGAGGTATGAAACGATACATCATTTTATGTTAACTTCATTTTAAAGTTTAGTTTAAGTTCCTGTCGGATGTTAGCTTTCCAAAAAACTTTATAGTAGTTATTGATGTATTGAGTTTGGCAACAGTCAATCTTTGTTAAATTTATCCAAAATAGGATGTTTAAATTTTACAAAAAGATGTAGATAGTTTCTTTATTAAAGTAAGGTTTAATTTGACTTTGAATAAGTAACAATTTACAGATATAAAACCAAATCAAGTCTAATTAATAACTTTGATAACAATGATATTACAGAGGCCTCCAAAACTAGAGGATAGAGGGTTTAGAATTGCTCCATCACCTCAGGATGTTAAGATATTTATTGTATAAAATTTTTTAGATATCGTAAAAAACAACATTTAACCATTTTTTTAAAGTAAACAAAAGAATGTAGGAATTAGATCTGCTCTTCACCTTTAAAACCCATTTATGAACATGCTTATTTCTTGAAATCAAAATTTATTAATTGTATTAAAAGTTGATAGAGATTTTAAAAGAGGCCAGTAGATCTAGATTATTTTGATGATTAAATTAATAAAAAAATGTTGTTAAGCTTTCTTTTTGCTATATAAAAAATGTAATACATGAGTTATCTCAAAATCTTGACGTGATGAAGTAATCATGGCACCGGGTCCGTGCATAGGAGCCCACAATACACGAGTTTCTGGAACCGAATAACCATCGGACAGTAGCTCTCTAAAATATATCCATTTATAACATAAAAAACTACCGCAAATCACAGAGAGATTCCGTATTAATGTCTAGGACTCTTCCAGGGAAATTTCCTATTCATTCTGCTCTACATACATAGTTCGTAATCATCTACGTCGAGGATACTCTCGCCATGATAGAGCGAGTCTACCGCAACATTGAAATAATCAGTCGTTCGCATATAAAGCATGTCACTGGTCTCGATCGTGCAACCGCACTCGTGTTCTCACACACAGCATACGCACAGATATCTGCAGTGTTAACTCTACTCGTTTTCTCTGTTTCTCTCTATCACACAGTTCTCGCGAATTCGCTCTTTTTAGCCGAAACTTTTCTCATTATCAGCCGCGGCTCGCGGCGAGGTCGCAAACAAGGGATTCCCGCGCGTACGCGCGCGCCCCGGAGTAAATCCTACCTTTTCGAGCGCACACACGTGCACACAGACAGATACGTGTGCGCGTACGCCTACGCGGCTGAAAGCTGCCCTTAAGCCGCAGCACGGCGAGCACGCAACGCGCGCCAGCGCGAAAATTGTCTCGGGGTTATATGTTCCTGCGGTGAGCGCGTGAGAGCGAGCTCGAATCTTTATTGCCGCAACTGATCCCATATTAGATGATTAAGTTTTTTCTCCTCTTCGGAGATTTAAGCCAGCAGTTGGAAATAGATTTTAACGCTTTTCTCCCGCGTTGATCTTTCTTATCCCTATTTTTTCCGGGTATTTATTTAGAAAGGTTTGCGTGTATCAGTAATTTTCATTAAGACTAATTAATCAAATCTTTATCTCACATTTACCACGGTGATAATTAGATTTTTATATTAAATTATTTTGATGTTTCACGATTTTCTTCTGAATATTAATTAATAAAGTTAACTCTTGAAATTAAATTCCCGCATACAATTGAATTTTTTTTTTACTGTTTATCTACTTTTTAATTATTTTAATAATGCAGAATCAAGTGCAGGTTATATGGGAACAAGGGGAATTCTAGTTTATTTTTTGGAGAATATGCAAACAAATAAAAAATGTATAAATTACCTGAATTAATCTTATTTCTAAAATTTGCATTAAATGAAAATTTTGTAAACAGTTACCAAAAATGGTAAGACTGCTATAACAATTTGGAAATCACTTTCATATAATGCATGTGAAAGTTATTTGCTTAGGGTTGCTAATGTTCCACTTCTATGGTACACGTAAACTTATGTCAATACACTGATATATGTAGATCGGGCACGTTGAATTTTTCATGTAGTACACACTGATTGCTTGTATCGCCATAGGCATTCCCATTTCCACGCTGATGCTACTTTAGGACGGTCTTCTGATGTACATTCTGTTTGTAGAAGCCGTATAAATAGCCTTTCGTAAACAAAGGTACAGTGGTCCGACCTGTTATAAATATTTTTTCAAACTATATTTACAAATAAAAAAAAATTCTCTGCTGGTGTACGAGACTACAAACTCCCTTTTGCGTTGGCAAAACTGATACGAAGATTTATGCTGGTAACCTAGTTTAGCAACAGATCGAGAGAAGAACTAGTGCATAATTTTGTTCTCCCTGTGCGAGCACGCACGCTCGGAAATCTCCTGCGTTAGAGACGGATAATGCAGCGCATTTTAAACTTTCAGGAGTTTTTCAGCGCTATCTTGCCGTCGGCGAGCGCGGGCGTGCCGAGGGCTCGAACGCGTTTGTCGCACTGGCAGTGGAAAAATGAGGCTCTTTAAAAGTCACATTTGGAGAAATAATGAGCCGAATTTTTAAAGTCTAATTCGAACGAGTAATTGGCTGGCGAGCATATTTCTCTCCCATTCGGTACATGGCCACGGAAATATATCTTCGAGTTCGCAGTAGTTGATGAGCTTCGTAAAACTGTAATTTTTCAGAAAAGATCTTTTGGTGAAAATACGTGAATTACGATATTGCGTCTATAAAATAGTACAAAATAATTCAAAACTGGAATTGATAATACATTTATGTGACTGGAGAAATTGACAAAAACATCTACTTCTTTTCATTTAAGAAATTTATTTCTTCTTAAGCTTTAGATTCTTCAAATTCTATACGAAAATTTAATTTCCATTAACACAATAATCTATATTTAGGAGCTTGATGTTTATAGACAATATGATTTTTGTTCTAAAAAGATTGATATTGAAAATCCAGATTTTATTTATCCACACAGATTTATTAAAATTATCTTATTTACTATAAATAAAGTAATGTTACTATTTATTTATTTATTTATTTATTTAATAATATATACGGGAAAAAACCCTTTACAGAAAATGTAAGAAAATATCACCGTAGTGGCGCAGTACGGTGTTTACAAAGTTAAAAAATGGTTGTTAGGGATCTTAGTCTAGCCTTAAAAATTGAAATAGAAACCTCATTTCTAATAGCAG
>JAPYZO010002894.1:0-25699 GCA_030522905.1 Torymus flavipes | reverse complement strand
TCTACGTCTACGAGCTTTCGTAGAGGCGAGACGCTTTCTAAGCGGTATGTAATACGTAGAGCGGCGGGAGTTCCGTTGCTCGGCTGTAGACCGTTTCGCATGTATAGAGCTTGCGGGAAGAGAAAGTAAGGGTAGAGGGTGTATGTATGAGTTGGTGGATTAGTCAGAGGTGAAATATGCATGCGAAGTGGATTAAAAGCGGAATTTCGAAGGGGTGTGCGTGGTTATTGGGTCGCGGGATGGCAAAAGAAACAGTTGTCGGAGGTGCGATTAGTTTTATGGTTAAGCAATCGTTTGGGTTCCTGCTCGAGATTCCGAATTTTTACCGATTTTTAAGTGTGTCGTAAAGAAAATTAATTTTTCCTTTAAGATTGATAATAATTTATTGTGAATTCAGTGGTTTTAAGAGTCTGTATTATAGTTTCTATGATTTATATTTATTTGCTTTATTTATAATACATTGTTGTGATCGAATAGTTTTATAACTCGTGTGCTTATTTGCTAATAATAAATAATACTTTTATGAAAACAAATCCAGCATTTAATCAACGTTCAGCGATTTGTAGAAAATATGCTTAATTAAATATAACAATAAAACGCTGCAGTTTAATGAATATATAACATATAATGTAGAAAAAAAACAACGAATCTTTTAGGCTATATTAGCCTAATAAATTATTCAACCGAGACGCCTTATTATTGAGTATGGGATTGCTCAGCACGAAGAAAATGAATGTAATAAAACCGTGCAAATAAATTAAACAGAGTTTCTGAGCAAAGATAGAAGTAGTTGCTGAAATAGAATTGGGCATGACATAAACTGCAACATGACGAAACCGATAAGAATATGTTCCGTTGTCGTCTTCCTTTGCTCCGAAATGCAACTCGGAGCATTTCTATGATATTTTATTAGGTAGGTTTAATATTTGACAGCCAGTGTTGAAATTGATTAAATATTTTATCAACAAGAACAAATCGATTGTTTTATGTAAAATAGGTTGTATACGATTTGAATAAATAACTAAATATTTGAAAAATTAAATAAAATGAAAAGAGACTAATCCAATTAATTTATCTAACGATAATAATGATAAATATCTCATACAATTAGAAACTCAAGAGCCCTGTGACACTTATCAAGAAATAGTTCAACGAGTTCTGAAGAGGCTACTCGATGAACGATATAATTTTTATCAAAAAGTAAACTGGTATAAGTAATCGCTATACGATTTTATCGGCGTCAACTTGTTTTAATACAAAAATTAACGAGGATTTATCTTATGTTTTCATTGCTCTGTTTACTTTACGAAAAAGTGAGAGCACCTTATAGTGACAGGGCGAAATGGTGTGCAGGGATGCAAGACATGTGTGAGTTGCATGTGCATCGAGCCGGTCTTGAAAACATGAAATGTATTTTTACGTGTTCCGGGAATCTCAATAGTGTTTATTTTTTCGGAGTCGATTGAAGATTTGTTGATTTTAGCTGAACATTGTAATAATATTGATGTATTAAAAATTCAAAATCTATATAAAGCACAAATCAAAAAGTAAAAATAAAAATAATAAAGATTTATTTATAGTTTTATATAGTAATGAACAAACTTCTTCAATATCGCTTGAAATGATTGATATCATAAAATATAAAACAGAAGAAGTGTGTAGGGGAAGACGCTATGCCATGACAAATTTTATAACAATATTATACTCGTTCAATTGAATGAAAACTGGATACGAGGCGAGATGTGAGACCCTAGCGTTACAAACGATTGCAGGGACCTGTTTTTCTAATTCAATTTCGAATTTCAAGAAAAAAGTTCTTTGACATGTGTAGTTCTTTACTGTATCTATATAGCGTGTCAAAGAAATATTTTGTAAATGATAAAATCAACAAAAACTTATTTTTTTTCATGCTTTCTGGAAGTGAAACCTCCATGCTCCGAAATGAAAAAATTATTCTAAAATAGATATGCAATGTTCTTACTTGTTCAAAAAGCGCATCGATATATAACTAAGCGGTCAATATTTTACAACAAAAAAATTTTTTTACTATAGAGGTTTATAATCATAAAATTTTTATTGTGTATTATTGTTTTTTCTATAAGTACGTTTATTAAATCATAACAAACAACCGTGTGGACTTATTTATTGACAAGGTATTTGATACCTCCGAAAATATAGCGTCGTAGCGTCTTACCCCAACTTACCTTTATAACTTTCTAGTCAACCAACCACCTCAAATGAAATCCTCAGCCATAGCAAAAACCGAACCCGACAACCTTAAATTTCCCGCCACTCCGTTCGGAGCTTCTACCGATACACGCCAGATGCCACACCTGTCCACTCGCGGTCTTCAGGCGCGCTTGCGCTCGCGTTCCGGGACCTCCCGTGCGCGCAACACCTTTCTCCACAAGCAGCTGCACCCGGGCTCTCTGTCTCTTTCTCTCTCTCTCTCTCTCTCCCACGTCGAACGAACGAGCAGCGCGCGGCGCTCCCCCAGAAAGACAGCGAGAGAGAACGACGACAGGCCGTGCGCGCGAGCCAGAGACGAGAAGAGAGAGAGACAGAGAGAGCGGGAGGAGGCAGAAGAGCAACAAGCCGACCGTGCGTGTGTGCATCTGTGCCGACGGCGTATAGAAAGAGAACGAGAAGGAGAGAGAGAGAGGGACACACGCCCAGAGAGCACACACGCAGCGTGCGCGGCGTATCACATCGTGTGTACGCATTTTTCCGAGAGCGGCGCGGCCCAACGGTTTTTCTCTCTCTACAACACACTCGCAGAGAGAGAGAGAGTGCGAGCATATACACATTCGGTTTGTACCGCTGCTGCTGCTGCTACCGGGTGCGTGCGTGTCCAGTCAGTGTAATAGCATCGGATACACAGAGTCCGCGGAGTTAGAGGCTATAGCTACAGGAGAGCACAGTCGTCGTCCGGTAATCCGAGATCGATCGTCGCAGACTAGAATCTCTTCGACAACAGGTGAGTGTGCTAGCGAGCGCTTCGCGTCTATATATACATTCGCGCGTAACAATAATAATAACAATAATCAATCCAGTGCTCCGAAATTAGAGAGCCCGTCGGGTAGCGCGCTACCCGTTGAAGACGACGGCGCGGTTATATAGATCGATAGACGCGCGCGCGCTGGTGAGAGAGCTGCTATTATATATATATATCTCTGGGATCTTTTTTCGCGCTGGTTATTATTATTTTTTTACCGTTCCTCCTCCGTGCGTGCCTGCGTGTACATTATACGTATACAAGTAGCTACACACGGAGGCGGCCGCCTAGGTATATTGATTCGCTCGCGCTCGCGCTTCATTCACGCGCCTTGCGCGTATATAATACACATACGTGTGGTGTACAAAGCGTAGCTATATGTATATGTAAGTACGTAAGGTGCGCGCGTGCGAGTGATGATCGTCGGGCAGCGATAAAGAGGAATGCCGAGGTTGCCGCCTCGAGCTCCTGGCCCGCGCCTGTTGTGTGATATTGATTGCTCGCGGAAGAGTATAGAGAGCTGCTGCTGCTGCTGGTACCGCTCTTTCAGCGTTGCGCCGAAATCGCGGTTTTTTGTTTACGCCAGTAGCAGCAACGGCGCTGAGGTGGTTTCCTCTATTATGTCATTGCTATAATTGTCGGAAAGAGGTGGGCGATGAATGATCGGACGGTGGTGGTGGTTTTTTGCGTGGAGGGGATCGCGAGGTTGATAAGGTTTATGGCTGCTGGAGGTATTTTCTTTTACAGGTCAAACTGTATACGCAATGTAGCTATGAGAAAAAAAGAGTAACAATTAGTGTCGTTTGCCTTTGGAATGCTAATAACAGAGACATGCTGCGCGTTCTCTTAACGTTCTTTTTAAAATCGTTCTTTTAGCCGACTTGTAAGGTGGGGAAAGGAATTTTTGGCAATCAAATCGCTTCCTTGTGTCAACAGAATTCAATAAACACGTGACTTTACAAGCTGCACTGAATAAAAAAAAGAAACACTTACTGTTCACTATAAACAACGAACGAACACGCACAAACAATAACTCGTATCCAGCTCGCCCGTTAAATACAAAACAATCTCCTTCATCGCGCCTCATCGGCCACCCCATCGTATATACCCTACCTCTCCCTTCACATAAATTCAGCTTATATATACACTCTCAAGCCATCAGCGCTCCTTTCTCTCTCCCTACTACCACCTATCAGAAATCGCGAGCAAAGAGATAAGAGACCTCCGGCTGTATGGGAAATCGATGGCCCCCGAGGGGAAGTAGGAGGAAAAAATCATCGTTAGATGACATACCAAACGTCACTGTATACATCGAGGCCGTGTGTGAGAGAGAGACGGCAGGAGTGTGTCAATCGGCCACGCGCGCGCGACTTTTTTTCATGCGCGCGAGGAAAGAGAGTGGGTGTGCGACGCGTGTGATAGTGTGGGAGGCAATGGTGGGAGGGTGATTGAAGCGAGAGAGAGAAATGTGGGATGAAACGTGTCGGGTGGTTGACTCCGTCACTCGCGGCTCGAATGCTTTTTTCGGGTTGAGGAGATGATGTTAACTGTTGTCGAGTAGCTTTTTTTATATGTATAGAGAGTAGGTATTATTGTTTAGGAGTAAATGTAATAGAGGTGGAAGGTATTCGAATTGGGTGTGAATTTCTAAGTGAAGTATGTGTGGAAAAAGTCAATGTTGACAAAATCGTTGAATATCTCGAATTTCCTAATACTTGATATATTAGATTGTCGAAGACTAGAGCATCTTCTATTGACTTATTGTTGAGAAGTTTGAGTGTCAGCAAAATTGTCGCATGGCTTCATCCCCAATCTCGTCATACCGATTTCAGAAAATACGATAATACTTAAAAGGAACTTATGGCCATAACGGATAATTCAAATTTATTTTAATTTCATAAATGATAATTCCAGTTTCTTTCTTTAATAAAGTTCCAAATAACGTATAACAGCAAGTCTGAAATATACTTTAAGTTGTCGAAGAATTGACGAGAAGGTATTTGCTACGTTCTATATATCTGTGCAACACGAAAGTTGAATAGCGATCGCTATGAGGAAAAATATTTATCATTTAGCATTGAACTATATTCGACCACATAAAAATGATATTTCTTTCAATTACCGCGAATTCCGGTCATTGCACATGCAATGTATAAAATACGCCAGCCGTATCACTGAAAAATTTATTGTTCGTGGAATAAAATAACGTATGTTATAATTATAATAGATTTTGCAAAATTCCCGATACACAAAAGCTCATAAATACAGAGAGAAAAAAACCGAAAAGAATTCGAAAGTCTATTTCTTCTTAAATTATTAATACGATACGTCCTTACAGCCCCATTTTTCTCCTTATTAAAGTCCAATCGCGGCTCGGTGAAATTTCGCGCTCGAGAAGTTTTCAACGTACTATCGACAGTTCAGTAGAAGCCAGCCGACTGAATAATTGAGGGGAGTAGTAAGAGGAAAAAACTGTAAGTACGCCTCCGCCGACTCGACAGATTAAGCGATAATCGATGCGCGCGATATTCGCCAAATTGCTCGGCAGACAATGTATTATTTAATTAGAGCGTGACGTTTTTCCTTTCGCTTCTCACTCCCGTCTACGCGTAATAGTATTACGCCGACGTAATTGCAGTTATATACTTAGTTGAAAGTAGTTAAATGTTTTGTACAAACATCGATAATTTGCTCGATCATATTCTTAAGTAAAGTGATTATCATTCATAATATACGCATATAATCGCGTTATTTACAAACTATACCAACTTTTTATTATACTTACTACCCGTAAAACAGCAAATAAACATATCTCTGAAGTCACTAGCCTACAGACGCTTATTATGTCAAATCTAAGAATAGACACTGCGATTATCATCGTGGTTAGTGTCATCCCGACTACTCAAGTTTCATTAGTCACATCCTTGCAAGATTTCTAAATGCAAAGACAGAATTCAACGTTGCAGCGCGCCTGCCTTTAAATTCAAAACAAGGAAGTCGAAATACATGCGATTGCACCTTTGGAGCTTAATTATAGCGAGTGATAAGATATTGATGAAAATTTTATCGCGCTCTCTTTTGCATACCAAAACGCTGACAAATAATTATTATCAAAAATGTTAACATATGAAATATACGTTGGATGTAACGTATAAAATACGAATAAAAGAAATCTTTCAGTACGTTTTTCGCAACATCCTTTGTTAGTTATAAAAGATACTCGAGGAAAATCGACGTTTTAAATAATTCATTTCGCGTACTGCACCGTATACCTTACTTGTTTGTATAAAACGGTGAAAAGCAAGAACGTAAAATTGGAATCGGCTTTTGACTTGGCATTCAAATGAGATACTTTACCTACTTTCTTTTATATAAGAATTGATCGCTTTATAATATGCGCTTTATATCTCGCGAAATTCACAGGTTTTCGATAAAGCCACTTATCGAGGCGGATGATCCGTCATTTATTACTCTATCTAGAAGACTTTTATCGTACAATTTCGACGACGATATACAAAATCGTAAATTGCATTGTTAATTTTTCCTAAAAACTGTCAGAAATTGTCATTGTTTTCCCAACATACTAATTCGCAACCTCAACGTTATCGCCCTAAGTACGCCGAGCGCTTTATACGTTAAATTAATCAGAAAATCCGATCAGCCAAATCTCGTGATACAACTGCGGGGGATCGCCAATGAATTAATAGCTCTTCCGAGAGCCATTCCATCAGCGACCCCTCTTCCATCGCACCTATACACAGCATCATCATCAAAGCGGCACCTAATCCACTTTTCTCTTCCGGCAGGAGGAAGGAATCCAATTTAAAAGAGTGCCCGAAAAAAATCTCACGACGAGACCCGACTTTTATCGCGAAAACTCCCTTACTCCCCGAGGAAAGTCTCTAGCTTCCGCGGTCACTTTCGAGAGAGAGAGAGAGCGTATCGCGTTTCAGGGAGCCTGCGCGAAATTCCGTATTCGGCCGGCGTTTTACCTACTTCGATTTCGGACGGATAAAGTGGTTCGCGAGGAGCCTGGGGGTCGAGCGGGCGTACGGTGAATTCTTTTTTTCGAGTGTGAGTATGGAGGTTATTTGCGTTGTAAGAGTCGTTTAAAGATCGAGAGATGTGTGGGAGGAGTTCAGACTGGTTTTTCTTCTTTGTTTTTGATTCGGGATTTGAATTTATCAACTGATAAAAAATATATATGAATTGCTGGAAATTTTATACTTAAATATAACTTTATTTGTGTATCAATGAATTATCAATTTAGCGCGATCGCGGTTAGGATTAGCATAATTTTTTACGTCATACACAGCCACGTATATAATAATTTCCCTTTATCCGACAAACGAACAAGGATAAATAAGAACAAAAATAAAAACTAAATTACGCAAACAGCCAGAAAAATCTTAATAAATTCATCTAGACCACGGCGCGTGCACGTAAAAAGCAACCATTACTTTTTTCCTCACTCAAGATAAACTTTCATCTTTCCTGAGAATGCGCATTTCTCCATTCTACCCGAAGGAAATGTCCCCCGTAAAAATAAGTAACTAGGTCTCAGTAAAGCACGCTCGGTTAACCTTTGCGTGACGTCGTCGCTTGCTCACTTCTATTATACTCGCGCGCAACCTTGCGCTCTCTCTCTCTCGCATTAGCCGTTTCCCCCTCATTAGATTACCACACGCAATCCGACCGTCGCCGTTATACACGTATATATACCATTTTTCATCCGGCGCTTGTGGAAATTCTCCTTACAAAGCTAAAAAACTTCATCTCCCGTCAAAAGTTGTACTAAGGGATCTACTCGGCAATTTTCTCTCGAAGATGGAGGAGACAACTTGCGCCGGCTGCAGCCTCGTCTTTTCATTTTCGGTCTCGTCCTTTTCTCCGGGAAAAGCGTCGCCCCACGCGTCTTTGTATGCGAACGCAGCAGTAGCAGCTGTCGCGCCCGGCCACTCGGAAAAGTTCCCTTTCAGAAGTTTCCACGCGGCGGCGACGGCAAAGGCGCCCCGAGGGTCCGTTTCTGTGCTATGCGCTTTCACGTCCGGCCGCTGTATCGAGCTATATATATGGGCGAATGAGGGAGGGAGAGAGATTTTTGTATGTGGCGCTTTCGGGGCGAGGAATGATGAGAAATGGCACGTGAATAATGTATGATGGCGAATGTGAGGGATGATGGCGCGCGGTTCTGGTTTGCGCGTGTGGCGGGATTGGGTTGTTAATGAATCAGTGATAAATTGAGAGATTTCGGTGCCAGGATTTAATTGTAATATACTCGTAGTACGGGATTACAAGAGCTGTATAAGTGGCGAATAACTGAAAATGAAGCTTGATTGATGATTATTATTACTTTATGGCTACATGATATAATGGCCATATAATAAAACGACATTTTCTCGTCTTCATAAAGTTACTCGTTTCATCATTAATAATATTTGATTTTTATTAAATTCTCATGGTGAACATGAAAAATTGATTAATGTATTATATATTTTAAAAATTTACTTTATCCTTTTTTAGTTGAAAACAACTAGGCATGAGAAGTACCCTTAAATAAACCGCCGGATGACAGCTAAAATTAAAATACTGCCGCATCTCGCTCCTCTCTCGTAAAATAAAACATCCTCACGTTCCCGACATATCCTCGCAACCCAATTCCTGTAAACAATTCTCACGCACCCTATACCCTCGGCTTTACCCGCGTACATATATATACATCGCCGCTGAAACGAAAATACAGCTCATACCCACAAATAATAACGTTCTCTCTCGTTGTTTTATTGCAGGCAAGATGCAGACCTTCCCAGGCCAGGTGAACACGGCGACGTCGGCGACGGCCCAATCGTCTACCGTCAGCATACGCTTCGACCCGTCGTACGTGCGGACCATACCAGGCATGCTCAAAGTCGCCGAGATGGTAAGTGCGCTGCTTTCTCCCGTCGGTCGTTGCTCTGATTACGAAAGAATATGTCTTTGTTTATGCGATGGGAGGGGGACAGAGGCGTAATGAAATTACCGCTGGAGATCGGATCGAGATGTTGATTTTATGGGATTTGGTGTTGAATTTATTGGGTTGGGTGGATAAGTGGTGATAACTATTTTCTTTAAGAGAATGAAGATTCATTATTCACTTTGGTTTTACTGGCCCTATTGTACGTACTGGAAAAAACGTTTCGTATACGATCAAATTTACGAGATTCTCGTTACAATTTAAATTCCACGGGAATTAAAAGCAATTTAACGCGGCCGAATTATATTCGGTGTGTGAATGGCGCGATAGATCATTTTGGAAACAATGATACGCTGGTGTGTGATCTGGTTAACGTCCACGTTCCAACAGACACGGAGAGAATGGAATCGATAAATTTCTCTGTTAGCATTTGCATACTTGTATGTATTAAAGTTTTACGCGGCGCGAACTATTTCACAGTTAGTCATTGCCGTATGAATAAATAAATGTAGTATCTTGCCTGTTTTTTTTTTTAAACGAATGTATTTTACAAAAATGTTACCCTTAATAATAATACACATTTTCCATTCACGATTCATAACTATAACTATACAGTAATTAAATAAACCTTACGCGCATTAACGGTAATAATTTAACAACGACGAAACAGTATAACGTAAAATCACAAATTACGATGAACACTCGGGCATATATATAACCGGGGCTGAAATTAATCGCGAAATATTCCTGGCCCTTGTGTATGGAGAAAAATGTTCTAACACTCGAACTGAATGCCCGTAGGTGCTGAATATCATCGGCTTCATCTGCATACTGACGTCCCACATCAGCAGCCATAGCCGGTGCGGCTGGTTCAATACCGTCGCGATGGCTGGATTCTGGACCACCGGCATACTGCTCGCCTGCTACCTCTTCCACATCATCGAGAAGTTCTACAAGATCCCCTGGCTGAAAGTTGTAAGGATAATGTTTAGCTTGAATTTTTAATAAAATTTGTAACTTAGTATAATGTATATATAGTTAATTACGACTGCTACGCTAAGGGCGGTATTTTTACAAGCATTCATTTTATGAGTAATATTAATGGTGTATCTATCATTTTAGGAGTTCATCTACTGCGCTATCGAGACTGCCTGTTATCTGCTGGCCGCTTCGCTCGTCGCGGCTCTATCGGGTGCCAGCGAGGCTTTAGGCGTAGCCGCTGTAAGTTAAAAAAAAATTATCACTTTTTTATTATACTGTAAGCCGGTAATGTCACGTGATTCCTCTCCTTTTTATGTGGTACTAATTGATAATTCTAACTGCCCTACTACAAACATCATAATTATCAGACATTTATATGTTTGTAGTTTAGATCATTGGGGCGCATAGAAATTATTGTTCACGATTTATTTAATGGTATCCCTGGTAGGAAATTAATAGTTAATGTGTTAATTAAATGTGGTAAATAAAATTATTACTATAGTATAAATACACAGAAAATTTTGTTAGTAAACTTTATTTTTTTATAAAAAAATTAAATATTTTCACAGTAGTGCTCAAACACACTCGTCATGTGGGATTTTTACTTTTTTAAATAGTAATTTTTACGATTTTCGCAGTAAATTTTAAAAGCAAAAATCTCACATGTCGATTGTCCCTCAGCGCTACTATGAAAATAATAAATTTTCTTATTAAAAAGGTAGAGTTTAGAAATACATTTTTCTCCGTGTGGTTAGAATATCGATTTTGTTAAATATAAATGCCGGCATTTACTTTAAATTGGTACATAATTAACAAATAAAAGCAGAATATTGTTGTTAGCCATAAAGTCAGCTAAAAAAATTAGGTAATTTGTGATTAACATGTGTACTAGAGATCAATAGTGTATTTAGTTGGTGTTTTTTCAAGGATCTATTCAGAATTCACATCTTATATTCACATTTTGCCTGATCGCAAATCATTACTTAATACAGAAAATTTTTATCTTATTCTCTTTCATGTCATCTGATTGTTAACGCTATTTAAGTACTGCAGTAGTAATGAAGTCAGAACATTTCCGACATGTATAGATAACATCTCCTAACAATCAATTTTTACTCAACACCAATGTACTGCCCTCTTACACAACAATTCCAACTAATCCTCCTCCCGTCGAAGTAGAAAAAAAGAACTTGACCTAAGTAGTAGCCAAACCAAACAAAGAAACGCCGTAAACTAACGAGCATCTCTCACGCTCCTCCTCTCCCTCATTCTTATTTACAGTTCTTCGGCTTCGTGGCGATGTGTGTCTACGGCTACGACTGCTGGCTGAAGTTCAGAGCTATGAAGACAGGCGAGTACCCGCAGGGTCAGCCGCCTTCGTCCAAGCCTGTCTCTACGGTGGGCAGCCCCACCGGCTACTAAGCTCCCGCTTATATATACCACACCGAGCGACGCATACACAGCAGGAGAGAGAACGAGACGACGACGACACACCCGCTTGCGTCTCCTAAGCAAATAAGACTTACAAGAGCAAACGTCTCTCCTCTCTCTTTCTCTTTATCCTTCTCTCTTCTCTTTCTCTCTGTTTACTTCTTTGCGCGTCCACCCGTTTAGGAAGCGACGAGTGCGCTTCTCTCGTTGTTGTAACGTAGAATCGTAGATGATTAGAAATTTGCATGAAGCTGAGGATAAATAGGAGCTGGCTGTAGCATTGTTCATTGGGGGGAAACCATTCACGCTAGCAGAGTGAATTGGAAATAATGTTGCACTTTATACGGTGTTCGTTGTTGTACTGAGTTGAGAAGCTTTGTTGCATTGGATGAAATAGCTCTTCGAAATTTTAGAAGGTTAGTGGGTATTTGCGCGTTATTTACCAATGGTCTGTAAGAGAAAAGCACTGATACTCTTTTAAGTTAATTAAAATCAAAATGGAAGAGTAAATTTACTAAAGAAATTACTGAACTGTTAGTAAGTCGATCTCTTAAAGATTAAATTACAGTAGAAGTAAAAGAATCTTAATGTTAGAATCCGATTTAATTAGATAAAAGTTGTTTAATATTTTTGAAATAGTTACAATTGAATTGTTCTAAATGTTATTATTGTACCACTTAGGAATTGTTACGATGAATTGTTAATATAATCCATAGTGGGAGGAATGATAAAATTTAAAAACGATTCATGCAAATTCCTAATCAGGCGTAGCTACTGTTAATCTGTTTATCTGGATTAAAGTTTTCACTAAATACCCGTTAAATTATAGCAACAGCTCTAAGGGTATATTTTTGTCTGAGTATTCTACTATCTCCACACTGAGAAAATAATTGTTGTAAAAAGTTTGAAACTTTTTCGAGAACATGATTTTAATTTGTACTTTTGAATATTTCTTTCAGATATTTTTCATACGTCGTGATTAAACTATTTTCTAGTACTTTAATCGAAAAAATCATATAATTATTAAGAAGATTTCTAAGATATTACTATTGAGTTTTGACATTTTTAAGATATAATTTAATTAAACGTATAAAAGTTCAAAACTTTTTTCAGCGATTGTATTTTTATCTGTGTACATATCCATCTATGTATATCTTGTATGCTCGGTCTAAATACAATGGTAAAATTTATTACTCGTAATTGCGGAGTGATTTGTAATTGAAAAAAAAATGTTTTATAACGATACAAGATATTATTTAAAATAATTTTTATTTTTGTAAGTATTTAAACGCAACCATCACAGTTAATTTTAGTTTTTTAATAATTTATATTGTAATAAATTATGAAAAAAATGAAAAACCATATTTGGTACTTAATACTACCTACGAACTTGACCTTTTTTTTACCTTTTTTTTTCCTTTTCGTCACAAAAAACGAAGAAACTATTTGAAAATTAAAGCAAAAACGAATTTCAAATACAAATCAATTGCTAACATTGCGGGTGTAGACTGTCATCGTCTCCTATAAACTGTCAAGAAGAGAGAATCGGAGAATGCCGCGGGTGAATACACAAATGTATTACAAATGGCCACGTGAAAAACACGTGTGTTACACTAAAGACACGTCCTATTACAAACACGTGCGGAAGGCCTTAGACCTTTCCATTGCAAGCCTGGAATGCTTTTTCTATCTATATGTGTTCCCTTCAGTGAGTCGGCATCTTCATTTTCTGCGTTATGCAGTCAGGTTTGAGCTCGTGAAAAATATATAAGCCACGGAAAAAGGCATACGCCTTACTCAAATCGATGTAACCTTAATCAAGGTTAGCGCATGGTTTGTATTTCATTAAAATTACATGACCGAGGGAAACAAAGAGAAGCGAAATGTCAAAACGTGACTGATGGTCGACGACTTCTTCGTGAAGAAGTCGAGAAGTTCCGTCGTTTTTATTTCTTTCATCGTCCGTTGATCTGTCTCTCGATGACATTAATGAAATACAAGCTTTATTGAGTTGAACTCAGCGACTAGGTATGCCGATGCAGATGAATTTTTTCCGGGCTTGATTTGCACCGATCATTTTTCATGAATGCGCCTGGCGGCGGCAAAGTGTGGAAACGAACAAATTATGTCAATTTTGCGCTGACACTTCTCGGGTTAATTTTTCGATTTCTGCATATTTGTTTACGATAACAAGTCGGGAGAAAATTTTTTATTTTTCACAGCGCTTGATTTATTATTAAAAACTCGGGGTAATCGGCACAAATATTTATAAATAATTTGATAGCCGGCGAAAACAAGCGAGTCATATGCCATGACTAAATGTTTCTTCGAAGATGCGTTGATTAATCTTAAATTGCAAAAAGCAATGTAAATAATAAACATATCAACTACAAATGGATAATTTTATCATCTATTTATGTTCATTTATTGAGCATATTTTTATTAATTTTTTAACAAGAAAAGGAGTACAATAACAGAACAGAAATGACATAATTTAAGGGATGCAAGTTGCACGTATAGTTGTATTAAAAATGTCTGTAACTTCTGTGTACTATTTATTTATAATTAGTACAACTGGATTCTCTATACACATTTCTTTCCCTTTACCTATTTTATACTAAAACAGATGATATATATATTATATGTATATTACGGCATATTTAAAAAAGCGTTGCAAAACTTTCACGTTGCGAACTTTCTTCTTAAACACTGGAAAAACTGTTTATAATAGCGATTGAACTATAAATCTTCTAATTATATAACGCGTATTAATCTGTATTTGACAAGAATCTGTTATATAGAGAAATATATCTTACTTTGCAAGAAATTAGTTGATTAGTTTTTCCAATATTTAAGAGGAGATTAATGTTCTTTTATAATTTAAACTTATAGTTTGCGATTGATATTAACTAGTGTTTATATTTTAGTATTGTTATGCTGTATTTTGAATGATAAAATCTTCGTACGTCGAATTAATATTAACCTATAAAAAGGTAGTAAATGCAATACAGAATTTCAAATTTTTGGGGCGCCATGAAATGGATATTTGAATGCGAATTCACTATTAACGTTATACTTGCTCAATCATTTTTCAATCCAGATATTCTTTTAATGAATTATAATAATTTCAAAACCTGTGAGTACAAATACTATTTTAGAAATTTCCCTCAATCTTAATAATTTATTGTCCATTCATTTACAAAAACAAAATGAGTTTTCAAGGGTTTCGCAGTTGACTTTATAGTATTGTAGAATTTTCCCTCTATTGTTGCAATTGAAAAAAAAAAATTGTTTTATAGATTTACCATAAAGTCTATAAATTACTAATAATAAGTTTACTTGTTTATAATGCTTTTGATCGCACATAAAGAGAAAGTCTGTAAACTATTAAGCACTTGAAAGATATATATGAAGACAACATTATTTTGTTGATACTATACTGCCAAAAGACTGAAAATGACGTATAATGCATGTTACTTACGCTTAGAACTTAAACATTAACACTTATACACTTACACACAAAGACATATTTCAATATTTTAACAACTGCGATGAATACGCCTCAGGAATTGAAATTTTAATGTCGTTTCATTTGCAAATTTCAAAAATATCGTTAATACGAAGCTACACTGTATCGTTAACGATATTTAATATTTTATCTTGACTTGTTGCAAAAAACTCATTCTGAGTACGAAAACAATTATTATATAAATAATACAAATAATTATTATCATCTTTACTGCATTCATGCATTAAACACACACTAAAACAATAACACATTGAAAGTAATGAAGTAACTAAAAAGCATAATAAATGTTCGATCGTTGTTAGAATACACGCAAGAGAAAATCTATAGTTTTTATGAAAAATATGTAAATAATTCGAGAATAATTTTTTGTGGACAATTTATAAAATTTTATCAGATTATAAGTGGTGCGAATGCAATAAATTATTACAAAAGTTGATCAATATTGTGTCCACTTATATTTAATTTTTGTAATCGATTCGTTATTTTAAGAATAAAACGATACACAATAACTATAATGCCTTCAAAATATGTATTTACAAGATTGACTGATTTATATTTATCAAAGTTTGTTGATTAAAAGTTTCTTTTAAGGTTGATTATATATTCATATTAATAATTAATTAATTAAAGTTGAAACGATATTACAATAATAAATTTATACAAAATTGAGATAATTTTTTGTATAGTCTTATAAATTTTATCCAAATTAAGATTGTACGATTTTTTTCCCTTATTAATAATGCAATTACAACGACAATAACAACGACATAAACGAAGTTCGTTGTTAATGACTAAACTGCTTGTTATAAATTCACGTGATGGAAAGTTAAGATTCACTCAGAGCACAATACGACATATACATGCATTGTAAAAATACGCAATTTTTAAAACTTTACATTTCTTATCGACAGCTGTAAATACAAATTTTCGTTTAAGTCAAAACATACACACAAAGTATTTTGAAAGGATATTTTACGAGAAAAAGTATCTCATAATTGCGCAGTGTTTAACATAACGATTAGAAAGTACTTTCATATAGTATAATATAAAAAATTCGACGTACGAAGTTTAAACATTTCAAAGTAAATTGTTAATAAGCGAATAAGATTTGCATTAGCTAATTGATCGCGAAAGTGGAAATGTACCAAAATACCGTGGAGAAAATTTTTGTATTTTTCACCGCTGCTTACTGTATTAATCACATTATTTCCGAATGTGCTTTGCGTTTAACTCTCATATGGTGTTCGAGAATATAAAAATCGAAAACTTATTTTTTAGAAACATTTTGGTATGGATCCATTTCAAGCTTCAACGAATCGTAAGCGATTGAACATATATATTCTATATATACTTACTATTGTATATGCGCGCCTCATGTATACGCTCGATATACGACACACCGACACATATTTAAAACATAAGGACCAAGGCAACAATAACCGAAATCTTTGAGCAATATGTTATATAAATGTCGTGCGTTTTAACTATTAAGCGAATCTATATAGTTGATTATACAAATTCCTCTTAATACAACCATATACAAGCATTTCAAATTTTAAGAGAAAAAAGTTATATATACACGTAATATATACATATGGCGTCTTACACATATACACCTTTCTCAAAATGGTAAGTTGACGTCAATCAAGCAAAACTACGTCACGATAATAATGGAAATATTATATGGATTTAGGTAAACAATCGACTTCATGTATTAAGAATACGCTTGTTTGTCTTTAACGGTTTTTCTTATTTCTTTTTCTTTTTTACTTTCCTCGTTCGTATGGACATCATGGGATCTGAAAGTGTGTCGCGGAATAAAACCGATGCTTTATTTTGTTAAGCCAACATATCGATAAACAGTTAGAGGATATTATTAAAATTATTCTTTGGTATGATTTAAAAAATTTCAGAATAGGTATACATTCTAAGTTGAAATACTTTTTTTAAATAAAAATCCTTTGAATTTCATGACAATATGTAACAATGAGAATATAATTTATCGAATGATGTAAGCAAAGTAAAATGCGTCTAGTTACATTGTAATCGAAATCAATAGATTTATTTATGTTATATATTACAGAAACTGTATTTACAACAAAGTACAAGTTAATTATAAACAATAAAAATAGTTTATAGACAAAAATACTTATTACAAATGATAATAATGAAAGTTAAAATGTGTCGTCGTTTTGTCAGAAAGATCGTTTTCGATGTAACTAGCTGAATTTGTCTCGTGAAAAAGTGAAACTTAAACGTGATCGACGTATTAGAATTCGTCGCTGACTGAGGATAAGAATTTTAATAGTAAGTTTTTGTATGATTGAAATATTTAAAAGAGAGATGTTGAAGATGTTATATTATCAATGAACAATAATTTATTGCAATGCATGTAATATTATTAACGTTATTGCAACTGCTGGATTTATTGCCTGTGAATTGTTGAGGACGCTACTATACGTCATATCTATCTCTATGTGTAGGGTCAACGAAACGATATTCTAAACTAATTGTTATATAGGAAATGATAATAAAAAGAAAATCCGCAAGATTTGGACGATTTATTTCTGAAACGTATTGATCTACAAACAAAGGTCACCAAAATTAATAAAATATTTTGGTCAATTTTATGAAAATTTGATCGTTACAAATTCGCGCGATCGAAACACAAGGAACAATAAACTTTGAATAAGATTTAAGCATTTTTGAGAGTTCGATTTGATGGTCTTGAATGTGGAGCGAGCGTGTCGCTCTAAGAAAATACAACTTAACTTCAGTCAGTGAATAATGAAGTACCTATTATGATATTATAAAGTAGAAGACGATAGAGCAAGTGATTAGAATACACATATATTAACTGTAATCAAAGCTGCTATTAATGTTCATTACTATTTAAGTTGTCGATTTCAATAAAGTATACTTGCCATATTTAAAAAGTTTTGCTTTATTACTCTACATCTCCCAATTATTTATAGCATGTAAATGAATTTTCCTTTCTTTTTTATGACCTACAAATGTCTGTTGAAATCTCGATATTTACGAGAAATCTTGATCCAAAAGGTCAGTTCTCAACGGTATTCGAATCCGATATGAATATTTGATAAGAACGTTACACCAACAAGAATGAATTTCAAAGCGCAGAATTCATAGTTTGTTTTTCGTTATTTTACATGGCAGCCGTCAACATGATAAATAATTTAATGAATCTAACTTAAGCTATAATCATTCTGTTTACAAATTTTACATGAGTTTCTCTATTAAATAAATCGTCCAAGATAATTACAAAAATCGCATCGACACGTGCGTCATTTCACGGCTTTTGCACAAAATTTTTAAATCTATATGAAACCTGCTCGCAACGAGTATACAAGCACTTTAAAGCAGGTTTTGCAGTTTTAAAATGTAACGCGCCGTCTCAATACAGTAACTCAGAATTTTTCGTAGACATGTAGGCTTAAAATTGCACAGTGAAGAAAGACACTATATAAAGTATTGCATAATGGACAAATCAATGACAAAACAACATGGTCTATATAATATTCTCTAAAGAAAACTATTTTGCATTTATAGCAGTAGTAACATTGTACCAGTTCATAACCCATTTATTTAAAACTTATGTTTCTGTTCTAATACTTAATAAATATGGAAAAATGGTTTTATAAATATGATTTTTATTATGTTTTAAATGAAAATTTTGGAATTATTGAAAGGTAAGTATTTCTTGAAAATTTCTATATTGATGAAAAAGTTTCCAATTCTTTTGTATCCTATTTAGAACATTATTTACTCATTCACAAACATTTATTGTTTATATTGTATGATATAGTTTATGATTGTTATGGTCATAATTTGGAGAGAAATAGGTTGTCCATATTAAAATTCCAACGAACATTCAATTCAAGTCACAAATTTCAACAAAATTGATATAATTTCAATATTTTTTACGGTCGCAGAAAAAAGCATAATTTAATGTGTTTTTACAGTTTAAATACCATCTAAGATAACTTTAAATATAGACAACACTCAAAGGAGCTAGTTTTAATTATATATATAATTAAAAATTAAAATAAGTACACGGAAATTGTGTAGAACTTGAAAAAACAAGTGCATTTTACACTTTCGCATTGTCCAAAATTTCTATGTCGAATATAACCCTAACGATGCTGCGGAAAATTTCGTCCGATCGATCAAAATTTCATATATTCGGCTGATAAATTTGTTCGTAATTGGGTTTCCGCACAGAAATGGCGGCGCCATGGCTAACAAAAATAGAAAAGAAGCATTTATCAATCCCAAACTAATTCCGATAGTCAATTCGTTCGAACTCTGCGGTCGCGGAGAAAGGAAACCGCCCATTCGGCAGCAGTCTCCTCCTAAAAGGCAGCCGATGCTGTTTCACCCCGATTGCCGAGCATCGGACCACGCCTCCTCCTCTGTCGCACGTTATCTCACGGACTCTCTCTCTCTCTCTCTCTCTCTCTCTCTCTCTCTCTCTCTCTCTTTCTCTCCCAATCGAGATCTAAATATAGGTTGAGCCGCCGCGGCCGCGCGACTCCCATTAGTCATTCATCGACGCACGCCCGCGAGACCACTTTTATTATACTCGGCTAGAAGCTTAGACTTGGAGGAAACTGTATGGGAAGAGCCGGCAATTTCCCAGATCGGTAGCACGCACGCACTGGTTTCCGGCGTTTTTACCGGGCATTCACGAAACATAGTACACGCAAAGTTGGACGAATGACGCGCGCGAAGATCGTTGCGTTATAGATAGGAGGTAGTTTTGCAGCTCGCGCGATCGCGCGGTTAAACTTTGTGTTTTCGCGCGAAACGTTTAGAACGTCTATTACTTACTTATTAGATGAGGAAAAGGTTTCAGTAGGTTTCAATAGAACTAACGCGGACAATATTGAACCGGTGCTAAAAGTTTCTTTCGTTGTAATAGTTATACCTTTTTTTGCGACTAAGTGGCTTTATTATTATTGCCTTCGTTGAAAATTGCAAATTTCAGATGTAACAATGCACTTGGTATGTAAGTCATGCGCAGACCATAAAGTCCAATACCTATTATAGATAACGTAATATAAGCTTAGGAGACACCGATATATTATACAATGTAACATCAATTAGAAGAAGTGACTACTCATGCTTACAGGTTTTAAAATGCCTTTCGGATTATCTACTCTTAGCAAACGATTGCTTTCTTGTGCGTATTCGTGTAATTAACGCCTTAATATTCCTCTTCTGATTTTTTTTTCTTTCTTCTTACTGTGCATCATCGTTAATGGCATATAAAGATACTAAAAATCAGATCATCGTATCTCTGACCTAAAACATTTAGAATTATCTCTGAAGAAAATATTCGTTTAGATATTAATTGGCAGTGGAAATCAGGTAAATCCCAACATTAGCGATTGAAAATTCACGTATATAAGAAATTCGACACTATAGTATCTATGAGATATCGTATCATATGACAGGCAGAAAAAAATTATAGAGGACTTAGTCCATTAATCTAATCTTTTTACAATGTAAGAAGTATAACGTGAGCAAAGAAAAGTAGATTATCTATAAGGTATTTAAATGAATATGCTGTAACTGTTACACAAATTTTGAAAATCTAATTGAACTTTGAAGATTGCAATTACCAGCTGTATTCATACACCCTCATTCTTCATCATTAAAAATTTAATAAAAGTCATGTTTCTACTGTACATAATAACAATAATAATTATAGATTCAAAATACAGATTAATTATAAGTTGCTTAACATTCATAAAGCATGAGTTACGGGCGACCTAATGTGCGTTCGTATATTCAGCAAACTTAATGGAAAATTAATTAAGAGATAATAGGAGGAATCGATGCGATTATATAAAGGAATCTTTTGCGAAACTCTAAAATCTAATCTTAATTATTTCACATGCTTTTGCGACAATCCACTACTGAGAGGCAATATTTAACGCCCGGTTTTCCTGGTAGAACTACCGGCCTTTCACCTCACCATTGACGCAGAATCAAATAATAAATGCAACTACAGACGCACTAGTAGTTGGCACGAGATTGTCTTCGATTGTCTTTTTTATGTCAGGGTTGAGGCACTTTGTCGTCGATGACCCCCAATGAAGTTTTTTTTCGCGTTTTTATAAAACTTGTTTAATGTAAGTATTATATTACTAACTGTTTTTGCCGATAGTGCGACCGCTAAAATTTTTATTTTTTAAGTTGTTGCTAAAACAGTGTTATGCTATCACGGCGTCTTTGCTTCCTCAAAGAAGAATATTTGTAACGAAACTTTTGTGATAAAAAATGTTTAAAAACATGTTTTAAGACTTTTGGCACGTGTGGGTGTGAACGCGTATGTGTGTGTGTGTATGTGTATACGGGCAATAACTTTTGAACCATTCGACCGATTTTCATCGGACAAAGCTTATTCTCTTAATTTCAGATGATGTATATCATAACCTATTAATTTTTTGTTGTTTTGTAATGAAAAAGGATTTTGAATTTTTTAAATATTTTATAATATGTACAGAAAATATTTACATAAACATTATTATATATTTATATATAGTAAATTTATATAAGTAAGTAAATCCTACTGAGGCAAATAGTATTGCCTGTGCATAGATATGGTACATAAAAAAATACAAACTAAATAATGTTGCAAATTACTATATTCTTACAAACTAGTTAATGGCAGGCACGTACAATTTAGGTATTACTTAACGTAATAAATTTTTATTAAAAGGTCTTTAAATTTACCTAAATCGAGACCTAGATTTTCTTTTTTTTTTTAATATTTTAATTATCTTTAGTCTGTCATTTGTTATTAATGAAAATATGGTTTATACTTCTTTAATTTATTTCTAAAAAATATTCTATTTATTGACTCAAAATTTTAACCACTTATTGCACTTATCAAGTACAAAAATTATAACCATTTATTACACTTATTGTTTAGCAAATAATTCTTTTTTAATATTTCATTTGGTATTGAGCAAAAAAAAATTTTTAAATAATAAATAACTAAAGTTAATTTTGTAAAATAAGTTTGAAAAATAAAATTGGTAAAATACATGCACGTTGATAAATAACAATTGTTTACCTATATACTGCTGTAAACAATCAATGTACTAGAACAATAATTTCAGTTTTAGGAAACTAATTTCTAATGAATTGGCAGCGATTTTTCAAATTACATTTGAAATCAATTGTGAATGTTTTGATAGCGCCCACTTACTACGTGAGCCTACATCAAAGTCCAGAGACATTTTTGTTGTTCGTGTACCTAGTCATGGATACGCACGTACCTACATATGTGTACATAGCGCGCCTCGAATCACGTATACACGAAGTGAACATTTTTTAAAACATTATTAGCATCTTTATTACGAGTGTCATGCTGCGACCTTGAGGTGTTTAAAATTTAGACTGTTGTTAAGAAAGAACTCCGGAAGATGATACCGATCAATAATAGAAGAGCAATAAAGCGATGACAGACGATTCCAATACCAGATTTTCCCATTTAAATAAACGAAACGCAACGAATAATTTGTGATTGATGAAAATTAATTGATGTATCACATTGGTATTCGTTTTTTCATTTATCGCTTACAATTTTGTTAAACTATAAAAACTTCTTTAAACAAATTAGTTCTATGAATACACCTCTACATTCGTAATTAATTGAAAGATTCTGCGGAATGAAGTACTAGGTGATGCAACTTCTTTGATTACATTGAGTTGACTTCACCAGCTTAGTTTTAACGATATATCTCCGTTTACCTTTACAAAAGAAGTCGTTTCCACCCTCGACACTCTTGAACTGACTTAACCGTAAGATGAGATCACCTTAAAAACCTCCTTTGTGTTTATAAAATAACAGTCTTATTTTGTTTTAAATGTTTCTTCAAAAGAAACAGTATACCCGCGTATAATAATACAAAAAAATGGTAATGGTTTTTACAATGTTCTGAATTTTATAAAAAATTTTTTCGTGTATCGTTGCAACAAAATATTATATCAAGAAACTTTATTTTCTCACTGAAATAAATGTTTCAAGGATAGAGTTCACTGAAGATTTAGAAACGAAAATTCACTTCCGATTCAATCATTTATCACTTTGTATTTAGGTATAAAAAGTCAGGATTATTGATAGAAAGAGGTCTCGAAAAATTTATGCTTTTCTTATATTCATAAATTGATGATTATGGTAAGTAATAGAATACGGAAACTTACTTCATTTATCAACATCATTACCAATGTGCATTTTCGGGAACAAAAAATTATATTTTTTTCTCCATTATAATTTATAATAAGGAGCTCCACCGAAGCGCGGGATTGCCATATATTGAAAAATAAAGAGACAATGTCAAGTGCTACCAACTAATTAATCTAGCCTTGCTCAAGATCACTTTTGCAAGCAATCAATCACACTGACATTTCTCCGATCTAATAGTCTTTCAAACCCCTTGCAAAAGCATTGATTATGATAAGTCATAAAAGAAACTACTCGAGCGCGTGCCAAACGTGAGAAAAGTACACAAGAAAATGTTTTTATAGTGCATATAAACACGTTATCTTCTCTTTAGTATAACTATTATCACTTTGCTTTATGATGGTAATTTTTTGTTCTAAAAACGTGTTACAATTGTTTTCGGAGGTGTTAGGAATCAAAATACATGGTTTTTGAAGTGTGTGTGTGTGTGTGTGTGTGTGTGTGTATGCGCCTAGATCTCAGCTTTTACACAGTCGGTTTTAACCGGACAGGTCTAATTTTTTTCGTTTTTTTTTTGTATGATGGCGGGTCAAAAATCTGATTTTGATTGGGCTTATGTATTTTGCTTTTATTTCGAATTTTCGATTTTCTCAAAATTTATTTTTGCTTTTTTTAATGATAGGATCGAGATATTTTAATCGGATAGTTAGCATTCGAGAGAAAATTAACATACCTATATTTTCTAAAAAAACAATTTTCTGGCTATCACGGTTCTTTTGTTATTAACAAAAACATAAAAATTGAAAAATGAAAAAAATGAGTTTTGCATGTCCAACGATTACGGGAGCGTTTCAAAATTGCTTGTAGAGGTAGATTAGTGTTCTTTGGGCAAAATGATTGGTCCATAAATTTCGGGCAAAAAATGTTTTACAATACTTTTTAAGAATATAGCTGTCTTAAATGTAGAAGGTAACCCGAGAACGCTTTGACCTTTTTAACCGGACATAACTCATTCTTTTCATCTCCGATAAAGGAAGAAGAAGCGTTGAACATTTTTTAAATTTTTAATTTTCTTTTGAAACTAAAAAAAAATATTGAAAAATCTAAAATTTTACCATTGTTAAGCTATCTTTTTACCCTTGCAAGGCTCTCTTTACCCTCATTTTCAAAATTTTTATTACCAATTTAATTTAAGGAAGAAAAATAATTGGTTTGCATTAGAAGATTAGCGCAAACACGAATGATGATAGCTTTCATCGCAAGCTCGGTCGTCGCAATGCTACTAGTTTTTGTCGTAAGCTTGCCCATTATCCATACCTACTCCCAATTTGATACTAAAAATTTAATTTGGTTATTTTAAAGGGTGGATATGCACTATTGAAATATTGGATACGCACTACTGAAATAGTGAATTTTCACTGTTTTATATTTACAGAGAACTTCATTCAGAAAAGAAAACTATCTTTAAGGGGTTATCCATTCACTGTTCCATAACTTATTGCAAGCAATGTATGACTGCATTAATTTAAAAAAACTTAAAAATCAATTCAAATAATCAGAAATAATCGGTGTAGAAATCTGTTTGCGAAAATTGACTGCGACACCGCCATAAGTATACCAAAGATATTTGACACGACCAAATTTTTTTAAATTTTGTTGAATTTTTTTTTCTTTTATACCTGAAACCATAAGTATCTAATTTTTTATTATGGAATCGATACTTATTTCTATGTATGAATTTAATGAAAAAATAAATTTTGTTGAAAAAAGCTCAGTAGCAATGAATCAACAGCGATTTTTTTTAATAAAAACGCATATCTATGACACAGTTTATGCTTAATTTTAAAGATAATATTCAGAAATAACATGGCCTGATTATTGCGAAAAAAGGAATTGATAGACGCACTAATATCTAATTTCTGAACCAGTGATCTAATTTTAAAAGAAGCACAACTTTTAATAATATAAGTGATAACTTAAAATAAAGATCGAAAAATCTACTCTAAATTAAACTCTCTGCAAAAATTCTTGTTATTTTGCTAGTATTTTCAAGGACAGTAGTTGAATTTAATTTCTTATTTATTTATTTGTTTTTGTTATGTGTTTTATTTATCATACTTAATTTGTACTTGAAAGAATATTTAATGAATCTCATAGAAATTTCGATCAGATATTAAATATATAGTACTTAAAACTACTCTTAAAAGAATGATAGCCTGATGTTATGAAGCACTTAAAGTTGATTTTGATTGGTCTGTACGGAATAGGCGCAAAGATCCGCTACTTCCATGAGATTTGATTTTTTTAAATTGAATTCTTATTCTTAACTATTTAAAGCTAACTAATTAAATCAAAATATAATGAAAAAATTAATTTTTTGTTTCGAAAAATTATCCGATCATTTAAACTAATCAAAATGAAATCATAATGAAAAAGTATATGCATAACTGCAAAAACAAAATACTACGCGCGTAGCACGTTTAAGGTGATGTCGGAGCCACGCTGATTGGTTGAAAATTTCCTAACCTCAAAAACGCAATATCATAAATAAAAGAAAGTATACAATCGTAACGGACAAAAATGCGGTGATCC
>JAPYZO010002893.1:0-14494 GCA_030522905.1 Torymus flavipes | reverse complement strand
ATTATATGCATTGTTATGCAGCACGAAAGTGTGTATTGCATATTGTCTGTATAATCAACATCTCAGCGCGGTCATCATCAAATATATATATAATCTAATATATATGTATATCAATATTATATCGTAATAGTGCTATTATCACACACCGGTATTTATCAAATCAACGTCCGATTAAAGAATTGCGACAAAGAAAGAACCTTCTCATATCATATCGTGTATATTATTTGTTTTCTTTTTTTTTTCTTCTTCATATGTATATAACGCGCGGCTCAGGTAGGTAAAATAGTCATCTTTTGATTTGCGAGTATAATACGAGATAAAAAATACACGTTTTTTTATCTTCACTCTCACTCTCGCATTCTCTCGAAGGAGAGAAAACTGCGAGAGTCGCGAAAAATCGACGCGCGAGGTCGTTATAGAGTTACCATAGCGAGAATATCACCTTCCATTATAGTTTCATCATAATATCTCCTTCTCCGACGTGTCATTATTATTATTATTATTATTATAATTGTCTGGATTTCTTTGGTTTTACAACTATACTTACGTTATGTATAATATAGTATAATATAATAATAGGCGTACGATATAAGTAATGCGTATTAAGGTCTGAATTTGTACCGTGTGTCGCGTTGCATGTTACCCGAGGATTCGATCAGCCTCTCCCCCACTCTGTGCATTTTTATTGTACACGTCTTTAGGATATGTTACATATATGTTTCCTTCAATGGCAGCGAGTTCAAAATATTATGCCTCGGCACTTTGTCACTTCAATCTGAAGTGATTATTATAGTTCGAGCCGCGCGGCGTTGGTCTTTATTTATAATAAAGAAAAGCGTCTTGCATTCTTTTTAAAAATGCAGTTACGAAGAATTATCTTAGACTTTGATTAGTTATATATATGCGGCCGTGCGAATCCTCACATGCAATTTTTTCATTTTTTTTTTCTTGTTTTCTTAGGACTTTCTTATGGGACCGGCGCGCGCTGTACAAAAACTCCGTTAAAATCTAGAAACAGCTGTACTTTAGCCTACGATTCAGTTACACACACCGAATAGTTTCTTTCTTTTTCTTTTATATTTAAAAATACGAGATTCGCTATTTTTTATATATAACGAGAGAGAAAATATTCTCGCGTCGCTCGGATCTTCTCGCTGATTATCATTATAATATAGTCATTATCATCATCGTTACATATTGATTGTGGTTTTTTTTCTGGTTTATCATACAGCTCCATACACAAGAAAAATACGAACGTTCTTCTCCTCGACTGCGATATATAATATAATTTTATAGTTTATAATCACGAATTTTCCTATATGTATATATATATATATATAATGCTTACAATTCGTAAAACGTTATCCTTTACCTCTTTATACTTTAATATTTATAATATATATACGTAAATATATGTGTGTAGTAGGTGTGGGATATCACGCGAATTCGCCTCGTATATATATAAATATCCGCGCGACTATAGCTTTTGTTTTCATATGGGACAACAATGACGCAGGGAATTTATCGTTATTTTCATATTTCTTCATATTACAACGGCATAAATAAAATATCGAGTGCGTGTATATTATATAAAATCTCAATGAACGAAATTCTCTCTTATGCTACGATATAGGTAATATAGGATCCGTGTTGCAATGTATAGGAAAAATTCATCATCTTCGTAGTTTTCATATATAATATTATAGTGAACATTGTGTTAGTTATATAAGCGCACCAAACAAATCAATGCAGGCGTTCGTCGACAGTTTGAGAAATTAGTTGGTTTTCATTTTACGTGGCAGGAACTTAAACCGACTTTTAGTGTACCTTTCTTTTTTTTGCTGTATATAGTGTTGTTAGTTATATGCATCGATTTTCTTTTATTTTGGTCTAACAAATATCAAAGCAGCTTTTATAACGAAACCTCGGATTTATATAGATTATATAGGTGGCGGAAAGTGCGAAGTATCGAAGAGAGCACGAGAACGAGGAACGTTGCGATGTTTCTCTACAATTTAGCTTTTAATGACGAAAATTAACATTTCTGCTGCACGTTAAAAACTTACTGATACACTTAATATCACACTATAACGTATTCGCGTGTATGAAAAATATAGACGTCAAAGAATTTAAGAATTTTTGGCACATTTTCATCAACACTTCCACCGTTCTACTACTAAAAACCTCGAATTAAAAAAAGCAGCCCACAAAAATTTTCAACATTTTTTTTTACAACGGCGTGGAACCCATAAACCCAACACCTATATAACATAATACTCTCGCGAAACCGCACCTCCGTCCCAATAATAGACTCCCCGTACCGAATCTTCCCACACTTGCTCGGGGACGAAGAATACACGCGTGTAACCCCGAAAAAAAGTGCGCGTCAACGTCCTGAACCGCCGCGAGAGTCAAGGCCGCGTATACAGAGGAACGCGGAACCGCGAAAGTGTAACCCGACCTTGACACTCGCGCGCGAAAATCCGTCGCGTCATACATACGCAAATTGTTCGCTCCTCGCTCTCCCTCTCGATACGTATTACAACACTGGTTTCGCATCTTTTTGCGCGCAATCTTTTCACCTAGTATATGTACATCATACGTTTTAGGATTTTTTTTTCTCTCTCTATAGGGGTTTTTTTTGCTAGTTTAATAATGATGAGCGGGTATTGGTCGGAGTGGCTTGCCTTGTTGCCGGGGTCCGGGGGCGACCTGGCCTCTGTCGCCGCGCCGCGCGCGGTTTTTCGTCTTTTTTATGTTGATCATTGGGGTGGTAAGAGAAGGGGGATGGACGTGCGAGGTGTATAATACGTCGAAACGATATGCAAAGTTTTCGCAGTATATATGGTGAGAAAATGTTTTCTTTGGGGGGTTGATGTGCGTACTGGTTTGGTCGGTTTGTAAATTACGATTAGTATATATTTTGGATTTGGTTTTCTATCGGACTGATTTATATAAATGCGATGTTTAATTTTTAGTTAAAAAAATTGTTGAATGGTCGTGAACTGATTGGCACCTAACGTAAAGTTAAATGTATCAACAATAACTCTCTTATAAGCAATGGTAAAAATGTGATCTAAATAATTAAACGTAACTAACAAATATATATAATATATGTACAACTAATAAAACCTGAAGTTTGGTAATTAACTCATTTAATAAAGAGATAAAGATTTTTATATGGGATATATATATCCACATAAAAATCAAGGGATTGATTCATCACCTAGCAAAACAATCCTATCACTTTTATTATCCAAATCTATCTTAATCCATATTTTTCAGTTTCTATTTCCTACAATTTTAATTTCATTGGTTCACGTATTATTATTCACGTTAAAAATAAGTGCAAACAATACAACCTCAATCCCCAATTCTTCATCAATTTTCTACAATCGTTTCAAATCAACGTCTCGAGCAACAAAGCTAGAAACTACACACTTATAATCCGTACTAATTCGCCTACCCGCCCGCCGCAGCATCGAAACTGCGTGTGGCCACGATATACCGTCTGCTCGCGGAAAAGCGCCCCTGAAGCGTCAGCTTAACCATTTTTTAATAGTCCGGGAGGAGAGCATCAACCTCTCCTAACAATACCTCCATACTCTCTCTCTCTCTCGAGATAATTCGGCGCCGAACGACGACGTCTAGGATCAATAGCCGAGCTCTCTCGCGTAGGATAAACATACTCGCGCGCGCGCGTCCCTTTTAAACATCCATATACTTTCGCGATGAGGATCTTGATCGGGTCCGATGGACCGTGAGGGAAAGCCTATGCCGCCGGCGGACGCACATGTGTGGAAAGTGAAAACATGGAGAGGACGAGGGTATCGTCTTCTTCTTCTTCTTTTTGTGCTCGATGTCTGTCTGGGCTTGGCGAGGATGCGATTTTTGGGGAAATGGCGTGTGTTAGAGAGGGAGAGAGAGAGATGGATGGCTGAAGAGGATTTTCCGGTGAGTGAGCGCGCGCGAGCGCATGATGTATATATATATGTATATATACGCGAGGGTTTTGTTATTTTCGGTGTTTTGAGAATTCGGAGAGTGAGTGGTGTGTTGTTCTGATTTTCTGAACGATTTTTTTGTGTTATCGAGGGGTGTGTAACAAGGAAATACATTATGTTTTTGAGGATTTTTAGGGAGAGAGGAATATGCTATACTAAATATGGTGAGAAAGTCGGTGAGCCTGGAGAATCGATTGGGAGTCGATTGTTGTACGTAAAACTTTGGCAAATTGTTTAATTATTTCATTTATACGTATGAATCTATGAATCGTTCTAAAGTCGAAATAAGCTACAATAAAAAACTCTACTTGATTTACGTTGGCTTGGGCATATTTTCTACCACCTATTTTATCTAATTTTAATTCAAGACAATATATTCAATATTTCAAACTCCCTTCTTATCACGAATCCTAAAACAAATCGTCTCACCACATGAACATCTACAAAACTATCCTTCGCGCATCTTCCTCCTCTGCGCCCAAAAAAAAAAACTCCCAACAAAGATCCAACCTACCACTATATACCACCGCTCGTTCAGCCCATAGCTCCAGATGCAAAAAAGTCTTGGGAGAAAGAGACCGAGCGAACGAAAGAAAGAAAGAAAGTGGAGAAAGCGCGCGGGCGCCTGCCGCGAACAGAACGAGAGAGAAAACGAAAACGCGCATCCCCAACGCACATCACACGTATATAGCAAACGCTTGCGCGTGCTTCTCCTAGGAAATAGAAAGTGTAACAAAGCCGGGGAGGGGAAAAGGAGAGCATAGTTGCATTGCGGCATCACATTGTATACGCGATTTTCCCTCTCTCTGTATATCCGCCTTCTCCACTTTTCCTTTCTCTCGTCCCGAGCGCACGGGCGGCCGGTATCCAGGCGTTGCTCGCGAGAGAGTTTTCTTCGATTTTCGGGGGGAGGGGGGAAGACAAAAAAAATGAGAGCGGAAACGCGTAATTATATTCGCCGGGATGCACAATGGGGAAACGGTATATCGGCGCGGGTGCCGCAAGATGAGGATCGAGGAGAACGGGATGTGTGGAAGGGAGGTATGTGCGGTTATCGGCGGAAGGGCTGATGAGCGCGGAGGTTTGATTGGAGGTTTGGGATCAGAGGAAGTGCCGGGGTATAGCTTGCTTATAATATAGGTAACGGTTCGGTTTATCCGTTTTAATATGGTATTGCGTGTTGTTGTTATAAACGTGACCGTGGTTTACCGAAATTAAGAGATTTAGTGTTATTGAGCCCATCCAGACAAGCTGTCGAAGTAATTCTATATGAGTTTTTGGTAAGGAATGTATAGGATACAAAGACTAAATTTTCATTGTTTTTAATACGAAAAAAAAGAACTATGTTTGTACTATAACGAAACCCGTGAGCTAATGTATTTTTAAAATTTTAGACGTCTGGTCGACCGATCAACCCGATTCCATCCGGAAAGCCTCCCATTTTTTAAACCTACACCGGCGCTCGGAAAACAAAGCATTTCCCGCATCTTGTCGCCTCCCCCAGCGACTTTCCATACCCGAAGTCAAAAGAAAGATAGTCAAAGGAGCAGCCACGCGGCTAGCCAGCCTCCTCGTTTCGAAACGAGAGCAATATTCGCTCGAGACCCGAGGTGCCGGACCCTCGCGCGGCACACAATAGGGGCCCCCGCATTGTTGCACAATGCGAGCCGCCCGTGACCTCGACTTTGAGAATTTGCATGGCCCACGCGGTGGATATAAATCAAGGCGAGCGCGCGTGCGAAAAACGTTTTTAGAGGAGGGGAGAGAAAACGAGGGCGGCTGGTGAGACTCTGTATAGGTTTTCCCGAATTTTTTTTCTTCGTCGGGACACGGGAGTGAGAAATGGTGCAGTTTTGGGAATTTCGGAGGTTAATAGTGTATTGTGCGAGCGTTATTGTAATATGTTGTAATAATGTTGATGTGATGTTAGGTTTTTAGGTATTGAGGGTTGAGCGTTGCGTAATGTTTCGCAAATTTTGCAAGGTTTCTAGGAAATGTAGTTTTTTCCAGTCGTTTAATTCTGTAGTTTTTTGTCATAAGAGTTGATGTTTTTCGTGATTTCGTGTGTCTTATAAATAATTGATGCAAGTGTAAAATAACGTATATATTCTGAGCATGCGAAATATGTTAAAATAATTGTAAAAAATAAGGAATGGTAAAACAAAGGAAATAATAAATGGTAATGTATATGTAAACATAAAATAAAAAGAACGAATAAGTGTGTCTTAAAACATTGATCGTGTATTTTGTAAATGTAAATTGTTACTATTTAACAAGAGTTTCTTGCTTAATTTTTTTCACTAATTTCTAATATTGGTAGTCGCGTCATCGCCATCATTTTGATTATCAGTTCTCTCCTCCCATCCAATTGTCATTAACATCTGTACAAAAGCTAAATACTCGTGGCGATGACAATTATAACAACAAAATAAATATTATAAAACAACCATTGGACGACTTTCGGCTATTCTCAATCGGAATTCGAAGAATAGATCAAAATAATAATAATAATATATAATTATAATTCTTTTATAATACTATAATAATTATATAATAATAATTAATAATCAATTAAAAAACGTCGACCAATGAGAGATATAGAGTCGTTTTCGCACGTTGGCAAAAACCCGACTGTATAATCCGTCTATATAGTGAACATTTACCAATCATCACTAGCAATAATAATCATCATCATCAACTAAAATCTTCCATTAATCTTTGCATATCGTTTCGCGCGTTTATACAATGACACTCAATAAATTCATTACAATATATATATATATATAATTATATAAGTCAAGCGATCTTGCCTCGCTTTATCCATTTGTCTAAGGACATATAACAGCCTATGTATATAAATATATACGACTTCTATTCATCTCCGTCTCGCAAAAACTTGGACACGCAAATTCACGTTAAAGACGGCCAAAAATGGCGCAGGTAGTTTTTCATTTTAGCGCACAATGCGCACAGTAAAACAAAGTAATTATAGTCTTAACTAAAAGGAGAAGGCGTGAGCGTTGTTGTTTAGGCAGCGTTAGCGTTCTATTCCGTAAGGCTGCTTAAATTACAAAAAATCGACTCTTCGCTCGCGTTCCGTAACGACTTTCTTCGCTGTGAATAAAATGAAAAAGTTACCACCGTTAGTGACTTAGTCCGTCGACTCGCAACGTAAAGTCAATGTACAATATACATATATATCTTTCGCGTGACTTTAATTCTACTTAGAAGATAAAAAACAGCTGCCTAACGTGAATCAGGTATAAGTCTTTGGACGATTCGCGGAAAATAATAAATTTTCCTTTAACATGAGTTGCTCCCATATAAATCAATCTTAAGAAGAAAAAAAAGAATGGTATAAAAAAATAGAGAGAAGTAAGAAAAAAATATATATACTATGTTACAAAATTCTCTCGGTAGGGGGGTGGTGATGGTTGGCGCGCGCGCGGCGAGTGAGAATCGACACGTTGGGTTTGGGGGGGTTGTGGGGGCGACAGAGTCCAGGCGCTGGGGCGAGGGATACACGCACGCACCATCGCTTTTAACCCGTCTGCCCCGCTTACTTTAACTGTCAGAGGAACTTGTATACCAGTTAACGACACTCATACGTTCTCGCGCTCTCTCACATACACACACACAAAATGTTTTTCGGCACTCTCACACTTACACATTTTATATTACTATGTATATCTGTATATATTATATATATAGTGTAGACACGCGAGCGCGTGCCGCTCGCAGAGGGCGCGTCGCGCATACGCGCAAGAAAGAAACCTACGAGGTTTAGGTTCGTTTTTTGCGCTTGCGCGTCGCGTACCTTGTTAGGTATAGGTTCATGCGAGCGAGCGCACGCGCGCGCGTGTCGTTGGCACTCGCTCCTCACGCACGCCGTTTTGATATAATATATGTATTATATTATACCTAACTAACTAATCGGTAGTTTTATTTTTTGCATCATCATCCTCCGGCCTCGGCTGTAATTATCAATCTAGGTATCGTCTCCTTCTTCATCAGCGACTTCTATCTCTATTATCCATAATATCTAGGTTATGATAATGAAGGAGAGGATGGACGCGGTGGCCGAGGCTCGAACGCGAGGCGCCTGCTATGTACAATTAGGGTTGCGCATGCACTGGCATGCGCATATAGAATCTCTTTTATAATAATACTATTACTTATACGTCTTCACTTAAATGTTTGTATACTAGTTCTTTGTATGAATCAGCGTATAATGTCCCTTCAACTCATTCTCTATCTATACATCTAACCGTAGCGTCTTTGGCTTCACCTAACGCGACGGTTGTCTGGCGCGAAGAGACTGCTTGGACTAGCCCTTGCTACGTCGAGCTCCTCCTCTTCTTCTTCATCCTCGTGGATAGCATCGCTGCTGGGCGAATGACTCATGGGTGAACCACCACCACTGCTGTGAGAATGTGAGTGTGGCATGTGATCGTAGTGACCGTCATCTTCATGTTTTATTCTCGACATGGACAAGTCTTCGGGTTCGGTCTGTTCGGGCAGGTCGAGGGGGATACCTAGGTTCAGTGGTAATTCCGTTGGCGAGGGCAGATGACGCATAGGTGGTGCGTTTCTCTTGAGCGACGTCGTCGGCTGTTTACGCTGTCTGATGTTTTTGCTCATCACAATGTCCTCGTTCATCACAACGTCCAATTCGCGCTCAATTTCGAGATCATCGCTGGCCAGGGATGGCGAGTTGCCCAGTTGAGTGGTGACAAGGCTACTTGGTAGCATCGTCGTGGTGGTGATATTGCCATTGGCTAAGGCTGAGCATTTGTGATGGACCAGGTGATGCCGACGGCGGAAGCGCATCTCGCAGTGTTCGCATCTGAAGGGTTTCTCGTTCTTGTGGATGAGCAGATGGGCTTTGAGCTGATTGCTGTCGCTGAACTTGGAGGTGCAGAGCTCACAGACGTACGGACGCTCGCCTGTGTGAACGCGTAGATGGCGGCGGAGGTTTGCTACCTGGACGAATTTGCGGTCGCAGTGGGTGCACTCGTACGGCTTCTCGCCCGTGTGTAAGCGCATGTGAGTTTTCAAGTGATGGTCACGAGTGAATCTGCAATCAGATAATTACCATGATTAGTTATGCTCGTCAAGTTTTTAAAATCAAAATTCAACGCGAACCCCGATATTATCTCCCGTATCTAATTCCAAATTTCCTATATCGCAAACTCTATCAACCAAAACAAATCGCAAACACGAAATCGCGCCTTAATCCTTTATTTACTCGTAATATGTAACATACGCGTATATAAACACAACAAATTCTTACCTCTTGTGGCAGGCGGTGCACTTGAACGGCTTCTCGCCAGTGTGCGTCCTCTCGTGGTTCTGCAGCACGTGCTTGTATCCAAAGGACCTAGCGCAGACTCCGCAGGTGAAGACCTTATCCCTTCCGTCCTTTGTCACCGGATCAGGACTGATGGTCTGACCCTGTGGACTAGCCACTTGTCCTTCAGCCTTCACAGCCACAGCAACATTACTATCAGCCTTGCTGCTACCCTTCGACGCTGCGCGTTTCTTTGTCGCGGTCTGTCCGGTCGCCTGAGCACCCGCCTTCTTTCCCAGCCTGTCCGCACTGCTGCTCACCACATTATTATTGTTGAGGATGTTACCAGTTGCAGCGGTGGCGGTAACTGCGCTGTTTGTCACGCCGTTTGGCGTGCGAGCTCTGGAGCCCTGGCTCTGACCGCTCTTGGAACTGAGAGCCGGGGACACTGGACCTGGTTGCAGAGGCGAGGGTGGAGAGTTAACAGGTTGTGGCGCCCATCCACCGAAGAGAGCCTGGTGGCGGAACGGATTGGCGAGGCCCATGGGGTTGTATGCGGCCATCAGCGCGCGGCTCATGTGGGAGGCCGCGAGGAGCTGCTCCGGGGACAACATCGAAAACGACGCCGAAGCGGCAGCGGCGTACACGCCGGAGAAAAGGCTCGTTGCTGAGTTGTTGTTGTTTGTGGCGTCGGCGTTGTTGTTGTTGTTGTTGAAGGGGGGAGAGCCGCCTGATGGGTGACCCAACTGGTGGTGATGGGAGTGTTCGGCTGACGACGCCTGCTCTTGCTTGATGGCTAGGCTCTGGTTTGCTAAGAGTCCTGGAAAAGGAGAAACGGGGATGTTTGGGTTAGCTTTGTTGTAGGCTGCGATTTTTAAAAAATTCCATTTTTATCTTTAAGGCGAGAGAGAGAAAGAGAGAGAGAGAGAGAGAGAGAAAGTTAATTATGAAAAACTTAAACTTTCGCGCTTTATAATAACCATCGTGTAATCCCTACACCTTTCCTCACTCATTACCCAAACACCTTCCGAAACTACGAAACCATCGATACACACACACACGCTCTCAATTTTGCAATATCCTCTCTTACTTCTCTCATCATCATCCTGCCGCTAAAAAAGGAACCACATCCGAAACTTGCGCAACTCTACCGAAAAACACTTACGAGCGACGGCGCCCGGGAGAGACGAAAAAGGCGCGAACGAACGAAAAGCGCGGTGGTTACGTTTTTCCTCTCGCCTCCTCTGACTTTCCCTCCCGCGAGTGTATATACACATACAGCAACACGTGAGAGAGGCAGCAGCCGCGGCTCCAGCTCCTTTCATTCATGCGCGCGTCGCCGCCGCCGCCGCCGGCACGTGTGTAGAAGAGGAGGAGGAAGCCCGCCGCCCACGCGGCCCGAGATCGTTTCGAGGCCAACGACTCGTATGTGCGTATGTATACACGCGAAGAGAGTGCATCGCGCAAAGGAGAAAACGATGTCGAGTGCGTTTTTCGGGACAATCTCGGCACGGTGCGAGATACAAATGTGTGTGTACGTATAGGGGGGTGAGAGGAAAAGAGAAGGAAGGAAGGAAGCGTCGTTTCTTGGCAACGGCCTCCCCCGCGCTCGCGTCCTAATTGGCCGGCGGCGCGCAACCCCTTTGCTGCTGCTGCGGCGTTATCGACTTTTTTTCCCCGAGAGGAGTGTAAGGTGTCGAGCCGTCGGCGGCTTATGGCGTCGTCGTGTGTATGTGCGTGCTAATATAAGTGATTGTACGTACACGCGGGAGTGAAAGATTTTCTGAATGAAAATTTCGGAGTTTATGTGTGTATATCAGTAGCCGCGCGTACCAACGTAAATATTATTGCGCACGAATTGTAAATAGAGAGTGTCGCGTGTATGGGTTTAGAGAAATCGAGAGAAATGCCGAATGAAATTGAAACGCGTGATGGACTTTTGACAGAACACGACTCTTACAGTATATGTATATAGAAACTTGCGAAAAGCAACAAAAGCATCTATGATATATCCTTCTGAGAACCTCCGTTTATATCTCTCTTATCCCCGATAAGCGTTAAAGATATACTAGGGCATTCACAAGCGCGCGCGCGCATGACTAACGAACTTTGCGTAAAGTCGAGCCGTCAAAGTCGCCCGCTACATATACCGTCGCCGCCTCCTTATCCTCGTTATACGGCAACCGCGGGTCATTAAGCCGCACCACCCTAATTGTCATCCAAACTTTGCGCAAAGGAGGCCACGATAGTTATGCTACATCGATCGTCCATGTACTATGTGTGTCTGTAAAAATACAAACTCGCGTATATTATATGCTTATTAGCAGTTTTTATAATTGCGGAAAAATCTTGGCCGACGGAACGCAACGATTTTATCGATTTTCGAGTGAGACGAGGGTTGGATGCGCGTTTGGTCGATTTCTCGCCGACGGCGCGAGGGAAGAAGCGCGTTACGAGAGTCGGAGAAGAAGTGCGTGTATACAAGTTGGGAGAAGGGAAGAAGAGATGTGCGTTTTTTTTGTTTTTTTTTTCGGAGTGTGGTTTTTCGGTTGGGGGTTGCGTTGAGGTTTGGTGCGAGTTTCGGCGATGATGAATTTGGAGCGAAACGTTGCGATTTATAGAATCGAGCGTGTGCGTATCAAAGGAATCGGAGTATCAGAAAAATGTGACTACAGAAGCTTTGCTTTTATTCTTATATGAATCGGATTGAGAAAGTTACGATTTCTTTTAGCGAAAACTGAAACAATACGATGTTATTCAATTATTCGTCCGACGCGTTTCTCGTGCAATATTATTTGCATCTAACAAAACTATATATCTCAAAATATTCAGTGTACGAGAAGAATAAAAAATCAACTTCCCACCCGCGCCCGGCGGACCGAAGCTTTAGCCACTCTCGCCGAGTACTTAACGCTATCAGGTGCTTCACTGTACTTTCGCGAATGAACCTTCTCTCTTCGCGACCGAATAAAACGTTTCTATATAATATATTACGTGTGTACAATTATGTATGTATGTACCTGCGGTGATTTGGGCCTCTTGCATATACGACAGTGCCATTCTACGATTTTGCTGCTGCTGCTCGTGTGCGTGTGTATGTTGTTTATCACTGAGACACCATATCCTCTCTGGAGTCTGGAGGATCACAGTCTTCTTGCTTCCTTGATATATATACGATGTATATTTGTAGATCCAAATTCCACGATACAATATATATCATATATATAATGTATGCTTTGCTTGCGATGATCCACGCTCCTGCGCGTGTGTGTATACACCAGGCACTGGCTTGTCGCACAACCGAAGCACTATATAGCAGCAACAGCAGCGCGCGTATTAATGCTACTTACTTTGCGTAAAGTAAGAGAAAGAAAATAAAAAAAACAGAACAGAACAGAACTCAGCAAAACAAAGCGTTTTTTTTATAACGCGCGCGCACACAGAACACCAGCGGTGTGTGTCTCTCTCGCTCTCTAATCTTCTCTCTGTCTCTATCGACGAGGAACTTAGGCGTAAAACGCAAAAGAAGAATAACAAGAACGTGAGATCCTACGAGGAGATTCAGACACGGTCCAAGCTACGACTGGCGGATGTTAAGAACGTGCGTGTGCGGATCTGTCCTCCTCCGGGCTGACCTAACCCAATACTGACTGACAGGAGCCGCGAACCGCGGCTCTATAGCGCTAGGAAACCCCGACCCCCCACCACTGCTCCCCTGCTCGCTCTCTATCCCCACCACAGCGCTCTACAACAGCGGCTCTATACTAGTTGTACGCAACCCTCTGTCAGAGGGGAGGAGCACCGGCGCGCGAACAAGCGCGTGCGTAGAGGGAGAAAAAGAGAGTGGGGATGATGGAACCGCGATCCCAAGTATAAGCTTATGTACACGCGCGCGGGGAAAGAAGTGCATGGATGGTGCTGCTGCCGCGGGATTTTTTCAAAGGAGCGGTGGCGGCAGGCGCACTTGTTGAGGGAGGAGGGCTTTTGAAAGAGCGGGAGGAGGGAATATTGGCTTGCACTTGCGTGGAAATTCGGAGGAAGACAGAGAGATAGATGAAGGAGAGCTGAACACTGTGTGTTTATATACCTGGAAGTTTATGGTAGGAGGCGACCTGGAGGGGGGTGAATAGCTACAGAGCAGGCGTCGGTTAATGTTTAAGCTCGAAAGTTGTTAAGTGAATGTTGTTGACTGGCTGTGTGCATTGATTTCGAGTTACGCCCGTCGCGAAATATTGTTTCAATCGTGCAAACGCCGCAGCTTTAACTTTTTTTTCTTCTTACAATCTACAATAATTAATCCCCGCGTACATATACACACACTCACCGCATCAACTTAATGCAAACAGAAAAAAAGAAGTCTCTACTTCAAGACTTCAACGCTTTCGCCACTTCGTATCGATTGATGCGCGCCTTCGTTCGCTGGTATTACACACACGTGCGCCGCGTGCTTTTCTCGATCCTCGCTACCAAACGCTGCACATACTTCATCGTCAATTATTCATTTCTCTCATATATATACGCGGAGTGCGCAAAATGAAAGTCTGATGCAGCACGCTTGCGCCGCCCTCGTGAATATATCGAGCAGCGAAAAAACCACGTGTCGCCGACGACGAAGGTATATAATTCGCGCGCGTCTCGCTCGCGATTATAAGCGCGTGCAATTTTTTTGTAGCGCATAATAAAGTTGTCGCGCGCGGCTATAATTGCAGCGCGCGACGAGGGATCGAAAGGGACGGGTAATTGATTGATTGTCAATAGCGTTAATTACTGCGCGATCGGCCAGCGGAAAATTAAAATAATCGACGAGCGAGAGAGTTGTGTTCTTCTTCTTCTTCTTCGTTCTTTCTTCTGCGCGAGGATCAAATCGGATTAATTACGGTTTATTGAGTAATGGATGGGTTGTCGATGCCGAGCGAGTTGCGTAACTTAAAATACATAAGTTCCCACCCCAACGTGCGTCGAACGATGCGAAGTTTCAAGTAGGTATATATTACAAGAGTTTGATGAGAGACTGTGGTTTTGTTATGTTTTCTTCGTTGAATTTGAGTTGATTAAAAAGAAAAAATACATAAAATATAATATGCTGTTTAAGATTTGTCAAAACTTTTATTTCATCGCGATGCAACACCGTGGTGTAATAAAACTCAACTAATAAGACACTAACGACCGATAACAAAAATAAACGAAGAGTTTGAGATGT
>JAPYZO010002892.1:0-13761 GCA_030522905.1 Torymus flavipes | reverse complement strand
CGATAGCGAGGGTGATAAGCACGGTGCGATAATGGGCTACTTATGTCACGGATAAGCGTGACATAAATGCGGATTTATGCCACGCAGTGCTATAAATAATTTTATTAAAGTGCAAACATTGGTACGTATTTTTGTAATTTAAAAAGCATTTTATAAAGAAAAAAATAAGAAGTGCTTAAATATAGAAGAGATAAAAGCAAATTTCAAGGTAAAGTGTAATTGGAAATACTGAAAATTTTTAAATTAATAAAGCCCTTTTTTATAGCTAAAAAGTAAATTAAATTTTGTCATTTGATATACGTGATAAATGTGAAAAATTCTTGAATTATTTGTAATACGTGTTTATGGAATTAAGTTATAATATTAATAACTACAATAAAATCATTAATAATAAAATAAATGAATAAAACATAAAGTAACATTTGAATTTAAAAATAAGTTGTTGAATTAAGAACAATTACTTGTATTCGAAAATATACTCGTGTTCTTCACCACCTACATTTCGTATCTATCATTCGTCCTTCCCAGGTATTTATTAACAAATCCAGCACGGAGAACCGTGACGGATCTGATGCCGATGATCGGCGCGCGCTTCTACACGCAGCTCGACGCCGCCCAAATTTGCTCGGACATGCTCGAAAACGAACTGACCAAGGAGCTGGAGAACGGCCGACTGTTTAGGCTTATCGTCAAATTGGCGACGATCAACGAACGCCCGGAACTGAATTTAGATCCGCAATGGTCTGAGACAGGCGATCGTTACATGCTGAAGCTGTTCAGAGATTATGTTTTCCATCAGGTGACGGCTGACGGTAGGCCGTATCTCGATGTAGCACACGTCGTGGCGTGTTTGAATAAGCTTGATGTCGGTGCACCGGATAAGGTGAGTTGAAATTTTTTTAAGTTTTGGATAATTTTCATTTTTTTTTTAACTGTTTAGGTTGATAACTTGATATGGTTTACAAATTACTTTTATGTTAATTATTTATTCCACCATTTTCAGAATCATGAAAGATTTAAGATTATAGTTTTGTAAATAGTGCTCTGAGATAAAGTCACTGCTATTTTCAAATTGCTAATTAAAAAATATTAATAATTGAATACACATTTGTGTTAAAACGACACCAGCAAGTTGTAATCTAGTACTTGAGAATTTTTTTTAAGAACATACATTTTAAATAGTTATTATATTGTTTTGAGTAACGTTATTAGTCCTAAACATTTTAAATGTAACAGTATATTTCTTTAATTTATCATTAGAAAAACTTTTTATCGAAATTATAAAAAAAAAATATATTTAAAAGAAAAAAATAATATTGTGCATTTGAGAAATCAGATTAAGATGAATAAACAAAAAGTCTGTTCCTAACAATTGAAGGAGTAGTAATGAAAAAGGCGTAAACGCAGAATTCGCATATAGGTATTGCCAATGAAGATCAATTTTTGAAGTTCATCATATCTGCATATCAATTTTTAATATTAGTAGAATAGCTCGGAATTTAAAGAATTTTGAAAATCAATTATGTTTAAGTGTATCAATCCTCACAACTGTAATTACTTTCCTTTTTTTATTTCGGATCCTTGTGAAAATGAAATGGGTACATATGGCGCATTATTTAGTCAACCCACGTTATATATGCTCTTTTCGTTTTCATGCTCTTAATTATTGTAATTAGTACTACATCCTGAAATATAAATAAGACGACTATTGTTGATACAAATTTAACGAATTTATTTTTTACATTGCAAATAGATCTGTTTAGTATCTCGAGATGAGCAAACTGTGCTCATAGTAAGCTACGCGGAGCTGCGACAGTGTATGGAGTCTTCGTTCAACGAACTAGTACAAGCTGCGAAAGGCACGGCTACAGAGGCTGTTTAATTAACCATCGCAGGCGAAAATTTAAAAGAGAAAAATAAACAAAGCCTCTTGGGCACTTATCGCAAAATGTGATATCGACATCCAAGGTACTGTCATTTAAATAAAAAAGAAGCTCTTCGGTGGACATACTAGTGGTAAGAGTATAAGTAGTGACAGAAAATATATATATATATGCAAAAAATGCAAAAGAGAAACAAAAAATCGATTTGTATTAGGGCGAGCGTACGTTGTAAAGAACTTTTTCATAAAAAGAAAGGCAAATCACGTCTTGTGCAAAAGATATAACTGGATAACAAAAAAGAATGATATAAGATATGAGAGATATTATTTAGAGTATGTGTGACGAGCGAATTATAATGATTATGCAGTGATTCTGGTGAATCGCCGGGTTATTCGCGTGTCTAAATGCGTTCTAGTGTTTACGAATAAAAAAATTAATTGTAATATACGTATGTGCAAAAAAACAAAACAAATGAAATCATGTAATGATGTAAATTGAAAGACATCTTTGAATTTGCTACGTGAAAAGCAGAATCCGTTACGGTACTATTACGATGAAACTGTACACAAAACTTAATAACGCGCTGAAAAAAAAAAGAAATCTTAAAATGAAATACCTAAACACATCGGTGTATAGGATAGATTGTTAGGTTTTAGGTACAGCTCGTAAGCATTAATTTTGAAATAAATGTTTATTTTTGAAAGCAATCTTAAATAACTGGTATTTTTAATCTATTCTACAAATATTATCAATTTATTTATTTATTTATTAAATTCGATAGGCTGTGAGCCCTTTTACAGAATGATAAGTCGACTGAGAGAAAAAAAGAAGTTAATACTTTTATGAAAATAAACAAAATATTTGTAGGTACTTACACTAGTATTTTTTATTTTAAATATTTTATATGTAGTTGTGGGAATACTGATTGTGGTTAACTACTCAATATCCACTCTGATTATTTTTACCCTTCAAGACTTTTTATATCGTGTGGCCTTGACAATCAATCTATTTTAAAAGTAACCACAACTAGTGTACCTGCTATTTTAAATGTACTCATAATTATCTTTTATTTTACTTATTAAAATTAACACTAAAGTATTAAGAATCCAAAATAGAACGAAAGTATTTTTTTTTTCTAATTTTTTATAATTTCTGTATTTACTAGATCTATTGAATAAGTTGTTTTCAATTATATTAATTTAATATGTTATGTATGAATATTTTTTAAATTATTATTATAATTTATATTTTGCCAAAAAACGTACAATCGATCTGACTGCTAATTCTATGAGGTATATATACATATACATATAAGAAAAACAAATTGATATTATATAATAGACCAATTTTAAAAATAAAATAGTTTTTTTTATTTTAATGTCTCTTAAAAACGTGACAGAACTTAACTGTAAAACCCTATCCTGTTAGTTAGATTTTTTACTTTTTTTTTCAAGCTTTAATGCCTTTTTCTCCTACGCATGGTAAGATCTTCTATTCACGAAAAGCTTGTATTTGGAAAAAAAATCGCATTTGTCATAACACAATAATTAAAGATATAAAAAGTATTCATTAGTAGCATGAATGAAATTTATCAGTTATTGCTAAATTTAAACTAGTTTAAAGAGATTCTTATGAAATTAAATGATTTTTAACACAACATTATTAAAAATTATTAGTAGTGTTGCAATCATTTTAATAATATGATCAATGTTTCTTTAAACTTGTAGCATGATTTTGCTATTTTTCTATAAAAGAAATATTCAATCTTAAAAATAATTTTCTAAATAAATGCTAATCTCTTTTGTCAGGATACCGTGCAACTCAAACTTTTCGTATTTCTAAAAAAACTGTATCATGAAAACATCTATTTCTCGCTTTTTCCACCCACATCCATCTAAGTCATGTGGTTGCAACATCTCCACCCACAACACATCCCTGCGTCTCCAGCGCATCAAGAGGATCGACATGCACGGAACTCCAGTCTCAACAGCTCTCTAAAAAACTACGCTCTCGACCTCTACCTCTCTCTCTCTCTCTCTCTTCAACTACACAGCAGCAGGCTATCATCAGAAAAGTCTCGACGTGCGTGCGTGCGTGCTCGACGACGACGACGACGACGACCACTTAAACTTGATCTCATTTCCTTCGCGCGCAATCACGGCGGGCCAGCCGACGACGACTTCGGTCACGATCCGCCGGCAGCACAGTGTGTAGCTGCCCTCTCCTTAATTGCGCTAATGGAAGCGTGATTTCCGCTCGGCGAAGAGGAAGAGGAGGTTGTTGCTGATGCTACTGCTGCTGCTGCGAGGAATAATAGGGTTTTCGACGGATATGTAAGCGGAGATTTTGTGGTTTCGCCATCTTTTTGAGAAGGTTTTAGGGTATCTTTTAATTAGTTTTTTGTTTGGTCGGTCAGAGATTTCATTGGGGTTTTGTATAATACTGCGACAGAGTTTCGTTTTGTGGAAAAGCGGGGTTCCGTCGAAGTTTATAAGTCGCTCTGAGAAATTTATTTTAATAGGCTTACGCTGAATTATGACAAAGCGCTTGAATTTAACTACCCTGTTTATTTCATAATGAATAACTAACGATCTTACATCAGATGCCTTTTATGTTTAATACCCCCGATTGAGTAATAGTATTACAAGCATTTTTATAGCTTCCTTAATTAAATTTTATTTATTGTTTATTTCACATAGGTATATAGTATAAAATCGATTTTGCAAATGCTCTGTAATATCGGATAGAATTCACTTAAGAAATAATAATAATCAATGTGCATACTATCAGGGCATTAGGATATTTCTCATTAAAATAGTTTTACGACGATTACGAAAAAACATATGCAACATTTATTGATTTATTACCATTCGTGTATAGCAATTGAACACTTTCACTGATAAGTACGCTAGAAATGAACTTTTATTAGAAATAGTTTTATTTTAGTTACAGTAGATTTAGAGCCATTAAAACGGTAGCATATATAATTTCTTATTATAAAGTTACCAATAACACAATAGAATATAAATAAGGAATAATTCGCATTTTTTTTTTAATCAAAATCGTTAAAACTAAACGTTAATCTTTGACACATTGTATACGAGCAATAACTACACATATATACAACGGCGTTATTCAATTACACCACTGCAATTCTTTAAACTTTTTCACCCGCGTCAACAGCAACGCCATCACTACCTACGCCAATCGAAATCCCAAAACCCGAGTTCTAGAAATAAAAACTCCGCACACACATCTCCAAACAAAAGCATCAGCAGCAGCAATCATCACTCACGCATCGTTCCAACCCGCTCTCGCGATATCCGCCCGCGCTAACGAGATCCCATTCAGCCTCTCTTACAAGAATCATCATCTCTCCACAACGCACATACACGCAGAAGACGCGATCATCGGCGCTTGCGAAATCATCTCTATTATTGATAACGCGCGCGCGCGAGCGAGTGTGTATATGAAACGGGGTCGCAGCGTCGGTTATTACCCCCGCAGCTGCCGCCGCGCGGGCTCTCTGCGATCGTGAAGCTTTTTTAGACGCAGGCGGGTGTTCTTTGTTTGCGCCGCGGCACGGCTATGATGATGGGTCAGGGCACGATGTGGGTATATTATTGGGTAAGAGATAGATGAAAAGGTGTAAGACCGGTTCGCGCTGGAGATAATAAGCGCGGGTTACCTTCGGGAATTAGGGGCGAGTGCTTGATTGACAGGATTGATTTTCTATAGAGCGGTTCTGTTTTTTGGTGTATGCGTTAGGAGAATATGGTACTGGCGCGTCGAGAGTATTATCAGTTGGCCGTATGATTGAGAAGGATGAAAATCTTGGACGAGTGTTTATTAATTTTCAATTCAATGATCGCGTATGCGTCCAAAGTTCACCTAGTAACACGATTCTTTATTGTATATTCTCGAAATCGAAAGACGAGCCGCGCTATGCACTCTTGTTTCCAATAACATCGTGTTCCGCTACTCCATTATGTTTATTCTATATATAGAAAATCCAGAAAAAGTTGAGGAAAAATTTCAAGTTTAGACGTCTCCTTTTTTAAGCACATTTTCTGGACGCGTTTTTTCTTCTTTTGTTGCAAAATATACGAGATAAATCGTATAGGTACAATTGAAAATGTCAAATTTTCTTTACGTCGTCTTTGTCAAGCTTTGTTTTTTAAGTGGCAATTTGAGAAAAAATGGCAAAAAAGCCCTTTTCTTTCAATCTCAACCATTAACCGTACATTCTATTCGAAGTTTAAAAAAAAAAATTCAATTTTAAACTCATAACATTTTGAGGATACAACATTTTTTAACTTTCGAAAAAGAGAATGAAAGATCTTTTTTTTTTGTGTCAATTTCTTTTTTGAATCTTTGAATAGAACGTTTTTGCGCTAAATGGCTGAAGTTTGAAGAAAAGGGCCTTTTATTTTGTTGAACAATTTCAACTTTTCAAAAAGTTTTAATGTGATATAAAGACGTTTTTAATTGTACACGATTTTACCTCTATACTTTGTGACATAGTACACAAAAAAAAACGCGTCCGAAAAATGTACTTTCGATAAAAAATGTTGACCAGGTCGCCTACAATTCAAATTTTTTCTGGATTTCCTCATGTAAAGTTCATATATATACCTTAATACACAACTTCATACACGACTTATCTCCGTACTTCTATACAGCACCCACTTACACACATAATCTCGCTCTACCAATATATACACACGCGCTTACGATTGATCCGCTCCAGTTGCGTAGAATGCGATTTTTCAAATTCCTTCGCGCAAATACACACACACACACATTATACCACATGTAGACTCTCTTTAACTATATATATAAACGACTTCCCGGACGCGAGGCGCGTATGACGCACTCCGAATTACGCGCAAAACTGCATCGCGCACTGTACCAATCTCTCTCTCTCTCTCACAATAAAGTGTGTATAATAAACACAGGCGCGAGCGACGGCATTCCTCCCTTCTTTCCATTCTCAAAAACCATCATCATCATCATCATCATCAGTATCGTATACTTACGCCGATTTAAAAAGCATGGCAGCCTATATAAAGTAAAAGAAGCAGCGCCGGCGCGCAAAAACTCTCCCCCTTGGCGCTTTTCCGAGAATAAGCCGCGCTCCGTGTTGATGCTGAAGAAACGCCGCCGGATGTGTATATATGCCGCGCTGGAGCGTACGTGTGTATATGCGCTGCTCATGCTGCAGCTGCTGCGCCGCGCTTTATTTCGACAAATTTGTCAAGCCGGATAAGGAATTGTGCGCACGCGCTACTGCGGCGTGTAGGAGAGAGAGGATAGGGTTTTGAGGATTGAAAGGGTGGGAGTAAGTATAGGCTTGAAAGATTTTTTTCAGGAATTTTTATGCTTAGGTTGGAGATGAGTGTATTGAGGTTTGCAAGACGAATTTATTAAATGAAATAGGCATGACGACTATTATAACATATATATTATCATTGTAATTTAATGCAAACTTAGTGGTGTATGTTATAGTAATGATAAAATATAATTACCTATAGCGAGAAAAGAATCACTAAATATATTTTTTTATTATGTAAATATATATTATCCATAGTTTAGGGAAACGTAAATATTGTTATTTGAAGATAAAAAATTATTCTTAAGGGTATGTCATATTAAAAAAAAAAAAACATTTTGGTTATTTAATACTTTTAATTTGTAACAATGAAATATAATTGTTTTTACAATTGTATTAATTGATGAATTCATAAAGATTTCTTTTACGTATTCAATAGATTAATTTATTTTTTCATGGAACCCAAAATTCAATTATTCACAATAAAAATCACTTTAGCTCAATCAAAATCTATTTTCAATCGCTTTGACGAACTACGAGTGAAACTGTATCCCCCAATATCGCGTTACTCGAATTGCCTTCCAATCAAAATATTTTTCAATTAATCATTTCAACTATGTAATTTCAAACCCCCATCATTTATTTAACATTCAGCGCGCGTGCGCGCACGCGCTAACCAATAAAATTCAAAACTCGCAAAGCTCAAATATATATATATATATATATAAATCGATCAATCTCATGCCGGCTGCGCGTTATCGGAAACCCACGCGATTCATAATTGATCCACATTCATTGGGTCTAATTGATAATTAACTCTTTGAAACAAGGGCGGATCTTGTGAGCCGCACACCCTCGTTACCGTAAAAAGCTACGGAACTTCAATTACGTCGATTGTGTAGATTTTTATTAGACGGCTAATGAACGTAGTTGCGATGCTTTACTTTTATATACGTCCCGCGTGTGTCACGGCATTGTTCAAGGGTTTCTGATGAATCCTATTTCAAGAGTATAATATAATAAGTGGGAGAAAAGAACTTCGATGTGCGGAGGAAGTATTTTTTTTAACTAACGTGAACAGAGTCAACGCGATGATATTAATCTATACTCAACACGACATCATCGTTTCCGAACAATCATACATACGCACACACACACACACATAAGTATAATAAGCATACAGTATATTTACCAAACAATCACCTATATGATATACGAGGACTTAATACACGCTGCAGGGTCATCCATAATTCATCCGGCCGTCGAGCCGGCGACGTGTACGTATAAGAAACGGCGCGATGCTCGCGTCGAGAGGAGATAACGTGGAGTGGCCCATCTCGAGAGAGATAGATATATACAGATATACACTGTGTATTTTGTGCTTCTTGCCGGGACCGCTGTGTGTACTATTTGCCTGGCGATCCACTCGCGATAAACATTATCGGCTCTCGAACATTGCGCGCCCTCTCGCGTCCTCGAGATAACGGCGATTTAATTGCGAGGGATGAGGGGATGAGAAAAATAAGTGCGTCTTTTTTTTTTTACTATTTGAGAGGGACAAATATTATGGGGTGAAAGACGGTGATTAGGAATGTTCATATAGATTTTTGTCTCGGTAATAAATGCGTTATATACTTATATACGTTTTGAGAATAGAGGTTGGGACTGCAGGTTTGTAGTGGCGGATGATGTTTGATAATGAAAAGCACTCACGAAATTTTAAATATTCTATTCGGTTTATCCGAGACTCTTTTAGTCGTTGAAATTTTAGTTGATTTTATAATGAATGTAGGCAGATGTGGGTGGATTTCGAAAAATGTCGAAAAGCAAGATTGGGGTAAAGTGAACCATTGAAAATTAAAAAGGAGATTAATTTTGATGGCAATTAAATGTGGTTTAAATTTTCAACATCCATTTCGCGTCATAATTTATTCTTGTGTGAGTTTATAACGAATTTATAGTATTATTTTTACAAAATATTTACAAAATATAAAAATTGTTGTATTTCTAGCTGCAACGGTTAGTTCGGTTGCTATTCACGAACAAAATAGTGAAAAAGGTGCTTCAAATGAATTTTAGAGCTGGTTTCAATGTTTAATTATCATCAATAACTATACGCTAAATTAGCCAATCACCTCCCTCGTAAATTTTGGAATTTACGTTTGAAAACATTGATATATTAAGTACCAGTAATCCTTTTATGTACATATTGTGTTAATGTTACGTATTGATTCTTATTAAAAATGCTTCGATTTCATTATAACATATGAACTATAAAATATCGTTAATTTTGTACCAGGGTTGAACCCAAAATTTTCCAACCCAAAATCCCACCCTTTTCTCACAAAACTGAAACTGTGCACCTAATACACAAAAACTTTCAAGATATTATCACCATCCAAAATAGCCCCCGTCACTCAAGACATTCCCCGCGGCAACGCGAGACCAAAGCTCGCGCGGCTACCCGACAAAACCGTAGCCTAGTCCCGCGGGATTTCGCGGTTCGCGTTTTCCGATAACATGCCGCGCGTTCGACGCGTGACGTACCACAGCGGTACGCCTAATGACCGGTGGTTTCCAAAACTGTTTTTTAGTTATCCAATGACTATAGCTACCGCAAGGTGCCTCTCGTGAATCACTTTTATATATTTAACTCTCAATTGTAATTTATAATGCGCTCATTGGCGCAGAGGTCCGCGAACTATATATTGGTGACTAATCGAGGACAATAAACTGAGGTCGTGACTATAGCGACCTACATTTAAGCAAGTATAACATGTATTACCTACATGTAAGTATATAAAGTATACGCGGAATAATAATTTTCATTCCGACACATTTCACAGAACCGCGCGCGTTCTCTTAAATTCCCCATTCTTCAACGGCGCGTAAGCGTCGCAATAACCTTCCCGCAGTTTTGCAACTTTTTATACATACACGCACGCTCCACACACCAATCAAGCTTCATCAGCCCCCGTATATATATCTCCTCGTAGCATCTTCATATCTCTCTCTTACTCCTTTTTACAGAACACCGCGCGCGCATAAAAATCCCCCATCGTGTTATATAGTACAACAGCTCTGTTAATCCGCGACAATCGAAAAGTTAACTCGCGGAAAAGTCAACGCTGACCCTCTTTTCCCTCCACCAACACACATATATACACGAGGGGAAAAAAAGGCAGACAAGAAAGGCCAACGGCCCGCGCTGCGTCTCTGGTATGCGCGAAAATTAGAAGATCGCTGCACCGAGAGAGTAATTGTCGCCGCCGCGTCGCATAACCGTCGTCGTCGTCGCCGGCAATTATATAGTTTATGCGGATGCGCGCGCCCGCGCGTTTATATATGTAAGCGCGCATGTGGCGTATACATTGTAGATTCGTGTAATGACTCTAAATGCGATCAATTGGATGTCGGTGAGTATATGCGCGTGCGGGGTGTAGAAGTGTGCCCACGCGGCGACCGCGTGATGTGCGCGCGTTGCATTTCGCAGGTGTAGTGTAGAGAAGGGTTGATGAGTTTGATAATATAGGAATTGTTGATGTTTATACGTGTCGGAAGGGAAGCGGAAAGAGAAATGTCCGGAATTGACGCTGTTGTAAAGTGACCGCGCACGTGTATGATATAATTGGGGTTTCTATGTTGAAGTTGAGAATTATTGTAAGGCAAGCGAACATTACGAGATTTTTACTTGGAATCGGATGATTTCACTTATTGGAAACAATGTAAGGAGCGTCTAGTCCGCATATCATGAATATTGTTCAAATATACATGTAGGATGTCATTTGGGTATAGTCATCTGGGTGAAGACAATAAATCTATAGTCGATGACTTTGAATATCGGGTTATGACGATCAGATACACAGCTATGAAGATTGTGTGAGTAGTAGCAAAAGATTTCAAGAATCAGAATGAAATCAAATTAACTTGATTCTATATAAAATTGTTACGTTTTTAAATTGTAGAGATTGAATTTATATTTAACGTTGCATTATAAAGCTTTACGGTGAATAAATAATATCCACAATAATAATTTTATGACTTTTTAGAAATTTTTTGCAGAAATTTTAGGATTTTTTTTTTGTAAAGCATTATTTTGAATAACAATGTTTTTACTATTTACATTTAACCATACGAGTATCAGATACTGTTATATAGCATGCACAGGATAAAAGTAGAAAAAAAACGAGCTTTCATTTGTTTTTCTCAAAATCAAGTAATATTATACGATTCCCAACGAGGTTATTCAAATAACGAATACACGAGATAAAAGTGGGAAAATCGATTTCCATTTTTTTCTTCTCAGAATTAAGTAATGTCGATTGCCAACAATGTTATTCAAATATCAAATACAAAAGATAAAAGTTAAAAAAAAGCGAACTTTCATTTGCTTTTCTCGTAATTAAATAATATCAATTACCAATAAAGTTATTATATGAATATTCAGAATTTATCGGTACAGTTTTGTAACTCAAATGAAAATTGGAAATCGGTATTATTTAAGTCTATGAAAAGCAAAGGGAAGCTCGACGCTTTTCTACTTTTATTCTGTTCATTGGATATGTTATAAAGGATCTTATACTATAGTGAATGATTTATATTTTGAGGTCTTAAAACATATCCCAAAGTTTAAACAAATTCTTGACCAGTAATAGGTTAAATATTTAACATTCGTACTTTTTCTACTATTGTAAACAAATAACGATCTCCTATTGAGACTTTGCAACGCTTTTTGACAAAATTAATACTTTCGTATTTTTTATGTCACTTTGAAGTAAAGAAAATTACTTGAACCCCAATTTATTACAAGAATATAAAATACGACGAAAGTATAAATTTTGTTGTAATAAATATTTAATGAGAAAAAATGTAACGAAAAAGAAATTATAGTTTACGTAAGATATAATAGGGGAAAAGTCAAAATTTGATGTATTATAAAATTTTCAATTTTAATTAAAAATTTCAAGTACTTAGCTTTGCGTATCTTTAGGGTGGAAATTGGAAGAATAAGGATTTTATATAAAACTGATATAAGCATGAGAATGCTTGTATAATTTTTTTTAATTTACGTTGAAATTTACCCGTATATATAAAGAAGGAAGTACAGAAAAAGTTTTTTTTTCATTTTTTACTACTGCATGCTGGATGAAATATTTACTTTTCTACTTATTTTACAAACTTCACTCTTCTTCGCAACTTTCCAAGTCACTTATCCTGACATTTATTTTGACACTTTTTATTTTAAAACAATATGTTATATAATGTAAATGATAAAAAAAATTTTAAACTATAGCTAGTCTGCATTCTGTTTATTCTTCGTATAATAACTTAAAATTTTAGATTTGAAAATATTACATTTATTAATAAATGTAATTTTTCTTTTATTTTTATTTTCGTAAACTGGTACTTTGCCCTTTTTCAAGCTACCATGGAATATAGAACATCCACACTATCGCTTTTGAGAATGAATTTACGATTTACCATAAATATTTAGAAAGTCTTTTATCTTTATGATCATAAGCAAATAATTCACATCTTGAAACGCGAATTCGTACATTTGATAATAATGTTCCATTGATTCTCGGAAATATTAAATGTATTCTAAAATTAAACTATTTCCTCCTCATCGACAGTTACAACTTCCGCAATTCGCCAAAACGATAAAAACACGTGTAAATTAGATATACAGTTCTCCCTCGCAGTTTTCAATTTTATATATGAAACTTCCACATATTACATGCCAACGTCCCTGTATACAACTTATCCAACTAAAAACTCGATCATCACCAATGCCTAACAATTATACTCGCTTAAAATTTCAGCAATAAACCGGCGAAATTGAGTTAATCATTTTAATCGCTTTTTAATGTACCCATACTACACGCTCGATCGGCATAATTCATCCGAAAAATTAGTTAGTTTCATAGTTTACAATCGAGTTTGTTCCCGTTTCGCGGAAACCGCGCATACACGAGCGCCAGCGCGTGTTCGTTATATTCCGGACATAACTTTGTCAATATTGAGAATTCCCGGGAAAATTATTTGCCTCGTATTCGACAACGTATCAATTTTAAAATAACTCATCGGCCCACTGCGCCGATTAATATCGCAGGGCGGTTTATTAGGTACACACATACACACATGCGCGCGTGCGCCGCAGTTGTGTTTTGGTACACCAATAGAAAAACAAATAATAATAAAGAGTATTAATCCTTTACTTGAGAGAAAAATTGTTTTTTAAAGGTTTGCCGCAACCTATCTGGAGTCTCTAAAAAGACGAAATAACGTGGCGACTAAAGTGATTGCACATTGGAAATGCTTGTTTAGTTTTGTCGGCTGCATGATTGCCTGTTACTTTCGTTTTATTGGCGAATCAATTTTTGGAGGTAATGGTCGACGAGTGACTTTCATTTTTTTCTAAATACACGTGACCAATTGATTGAGATATATATGTATGACTTATTCTTCGTAGCTATTTACAGGTTTATGACTTTTAGACGAGAAAAGTAGTAAAAGCTTCTACGACCCTCGTTACATCGGGTTAGC
>JAPYZO010002891.1:0-24811 GCA_030522905.1 Torymus flavipes | reverse complement strand
ATATATCTATACACGCATTGTTTATTTACGAACATTGAGGTGCGTGTGCGCTGCACCGCGTTGGATGACGGTCAGCTGTTTCCGGATGGTCAGCTAGAAAGGTGGTCGAATAGTATAATACAACGTGAATAAAAAGAATTTGATAAAAAGGTTGCAGAAACCTAATAACCTACTTATGCGGTTTTTGCACCCGAATCTGCAAATTTCTATTATTTTTTTTATAAGACCTTTCCAACCAGGTGGAGTTTAAATTAAAAGAAGTTTTTTTTAAAGAAGCTTGGGTCAATCTTTTACCGGAGCTTGAAATTAACAATGCGAAAACACATTCGGAGCATTATTCTATTTATATTCTGCATTATCATGGTTTGTCTCGAAAAATTTGGGAGTTTTAAGCTTTTTTTAAAAAAGAAACACGTTTTTGTTAATAACAAAAGAACCGTGATAGCTATAAAATTTTTTTTTTTAGAAAATACTGGTATTTTAATTCTCTTTTGAATGCTACCCATCCGATTCAAATATCTCGATCCTGTCGTTAAAAAAAAGCCAAAAACAATTTTGAGAAATCGAAAATTCGAAATAAAACAGAAACGCATTGGCTTAAAAAAAACGAATTTCTGACCCGCCATCGCACAAAGAAAAATTAGAAAAATTAGACTTGTCCAGTTAAAATTGAGTTAATAGAAGTTAAGATCCAGGCGTACACACACACAGACATTTTTCAAAAATCATGTATTTTAATTCCTAACACCTCAGAAAACAATTATAACATGTTTTTACAACAACTCAAAAAATTACTATCACGAAACTTCCTCTAGGAGGAAGCAAAAGTACTGCGTAAATTATTTTTCTTTTTTTACTCTATCTTTTGTTATTATGTATATAGTTGCTGTTCAACAGCTGATTTACAGTTTTTAAATCGATTTTTTTTAACAACAGTATGTATATAATAAAAAAAATTTCTCAAAAACCAAAATATTTTCGTGCTCTACCGTGTTATATACTTATATACGAATTGTCTAAAGTCATCAATTCGGAGAGCTATAGAGCATCAAGTGTGATATATAGTAATTAAACACCCACGCTACACTGTACACTGACAAATATAAACTATAATAGCAAACCTTAGGCAAGCTATTGTAACCGAAAAACTCGATACCTAGTAACTTATATTGGGATGGTATTGCTTGGCGCGTCGAGTGATTGAGTCGGCAGTCTGCACTCTGCAGTCGCGGTCGCGGCATACGCGGCATTATTATAACACAAGCTGGCTGAAGGGGCAGCACCAGACGCGCAAACAAGTATGGCGTACTCCATCAACGTCTCCGTTGAGGCGCCGATCGAAAATCAGATCCAGGAGATCACTTACGAAGGTCAGGAGATCTACCAGGCGTGAGTACATTCGTTATATCTAAACCCTTCCAATGGACATGTTTCAAGATAATTCGAGCTGCTTTTAGATTGCTTGTTGGCCGAACAGCGAGGCTAACCTAAAGCGCACTGACAGCTACCGAATTGTTTAGCTTGGACATTTTAGAGGATTTGATAGATTTTTATTTGGAATTTTTTGAGAAAAAAGTATTTTGAGGTTTTTTTCCAAGATTCTTGATTAGTTTTTCTTTTAAGATACTGTTTTGATTTAGTACACTGTTTTGTTTACATACCTACTGTTCATTGTTGTTTTCGTAATGCCCTAGAATTTAATTTTGTTCCTTTAAATGATGCTAACTGACGTCACATAAGTTGGTTACACGAAATTTTATATCATTTTATTTATTCTAGCGAAATTTTACTGATCTCTTATAATTTACAGGCCTCTCACATTATCAGAGAATTTGGCTAAAATAGCACAAAAGATCGATTTTGCCAAAACAAATGGGGAGGACACCAGCAAAGAAGATAATGGAGAAAAAAGTGAAGAGGATGTTAAGGACCCTGCAAATTTTCAGTCATCTCTCTGGCCATGGGATAGTGTCAGAAATAAGTTGAGGTAAAAAAACATTTGTTGATTTTTTATTTGACAGAAAACCAATCATGATCATACACAGTAATAGCCAAAAAATGGAAATGGTATAGCAACGTTTTCATCAACATTATTCTTTCACAGAAATGCCTTGACAGAAGTCTGCGTTTTAGCAGATGTTCTTACAGTAGCAAAGGAAAAAAGGTATATGGTTCTGGATCCAGTGCCACAAGAGGGTATAGAAGTAAAACCACTTGTTCAGGTTCATGCAAGAAAAAAAGCATTAGCTGGTGTAGCATCAGTTTTACTCATGGGTGCAGACAGAATGAAGAGTTGTCAAAATGAATTGGCTAGAACTCGTTCAACTCCAGACTTTCACATTGAGTTATTGAGACTTCGCCAGAATTGGCGATTAAAGAAGGTTTCAAACTCTATTATTGGAGATTTAAGTTATCGTACAGCTGGCTCTAAGTACAATCAAACAGGAATGTTCGAAATTACAAAAGCAGAAGAGGAAGAGAAATGTAGTACAAGTCCACCTGCATCACCAAATCCAAATATATCTGGATCATCAACTACTTCCACAAATAAAAATGCCTCTGCTTTGCGTGTCACTATTCCCAGTGAACTTGAAGGAATTGCTTATATTGAAGTAATGTGTAAAAAAGGTATATTATATTGACTATTAAGTTTTGTAGGTTCACTACTTTATTAATTTTAATTATTTATTTATTTGTTTTTTTAGACCAAGAAGAGCTTTGTAGTGCCAACATCAATTGGCTTAACAGTGGTTCAGGTAACAAACTTGATCCAGATACACATTGGCAACAAAAGTTGGAGGCAGCACAAAATGTTCTATTTTGTAAGGAATTATTCAGTCAATTAGCAAGAGAGGCTGTACATTTAAGAGCACCAATTCCTCACATGGTAGTTGGCAATAGAATTATGGCTACAGTAAGTACTTTGACTATTCATATGTAGTGAATCAATTATTTAAAACTTAAAAGCTTAATTTTTACCTTCAACAGGTATTCCCTGGTATTCAGTTAATAATTATTTTGCGACATAGTACAGGAAACGACAAAAAACCAGTACCTCAAAATACAGATCATGATCACGTACTTGAACATTCGTTACATCAATTGTTACGCGAAGTACATCACAAAAACACACATCACCCGTTTCCGCACCCATCATCGGGTCCATTAGGGCCAAGTAAACGAAGATGTTTAGCGGGTCCAACGGCTGTAGATAGACATGAATTAGTTGAAATGACGAAAAGTCAAACTCTTTTAGAACAAATTATTCAGCAAGCTCAACATTTTGTCATGAGGTCTCGTACAGAATACGTATTGGATACCCTTGCGAAAGAATTTAAGGATCCACTCATAGTCTCTCATTGGAACGCATTAAACTCCCCGACCCAATCTAGTGTTAGAATCGTTATTTTGACACACGGCTATGATCAATTAATTCGAACTTCAATGGTTTTACATGTAACGGAAAAATCATTAAAGTGCGTTTGTAAAGATGGCCGGGTAATGCTCATGAGTTATGAGCCAAGAGAATTGCGCGATCTGATATTTTGTCAAGTAAGTTTTAATATACATATTTGCGTTTAAGCATTTCACTCTAGTTCTTTCATCTAGGATTACAGTGTTACAGATACCGAAATTAATATTGATTGATTTTTAAATTCTAGAAATATTTCAGTATTTTAATATTATTAATATTTACAGATTTATCAGCACCAGATAAATGCAGTTCAAGGTTTAGCAAAATGTATGGGTTGGCAATTTTTAGCAAATAGTTCACACCTTGGTCTGGGACCTGTAGAACCTTTAGGAAATGCTAGTAGTTGTATATTGGCATCTCCAATAGGAGACAGGTAAAAGAATTTAAAAAATTCCTCCTAATGAAATTGTATTATTCCATACTAATTATACTAACTATTAAACAACTCTTCCAGAATGATAGCTGTGAGGTGTGATCCACAAAGCGGTATTCAAGTTTCGATAGCTCACTCTCCTAGAAAAGACTTTTTCCCTGGACAGTTAGTAAAAGAAAGAAAATGGGAAAATCTTGGAGGGTCTTTTAAAGAAGTAAGGTGGGATAAGATGGAAGGCAAAAATTTTTTGAACAAAATGGAGTTACTTATGGCGTCTCTTACCAGCTCTTAAAAGCAATTATAAAATCTATACAACAAAACAGGGTGAAGATTTCATACCAGAAATAATTTCATTACCCTCCACAAAACTTTATCTTTTATACATAAACTTTGCGTGATTTATTTACTTATCATTGTAACATTGTAAAAAAATAAAAATAATGAAATTTTTCCATCATGTTAGATATTTTAAGTCTTGAGATTTATTTTTATATTCTGAAATTTTGTAGACAAACTATAAAAAGAACTTGAGAATAAAAAAACTTGTCAAAGCTGAATATGTTTGAGCAAGACAAACAATACATTATTTTTTCATAAGTACATAAATTCATAATTTATATCTTACCATTTTAAACAATCTCAAGACTTACTGAATAAGTTAAATACTTGTCTTCAATTTAAAAAAAAAAGTAAAGGATATGTTTTCCATGTATAAAAAGAAGATATTTCTAAATATTTATATAAAAATGGTTTTATTATTTTATATATAACATGAGTAATCTGTGAATGAAAATCTATTTATAACTAAATGCATTAAATTCAAAAGAATAAAGTACTGACTACATTTTATTAAATATTTTCTTGGTACAAAAACGATTTATTATAAATTTTTTAATTCATACTTTTGTCCATTTATCTCTTTTTAATTTTAATTGAAACATACACATCACATTTATGCAATTAATATATTTGTGTAAACATTGAATTTATACATAATTCCGATTATATTTATAAATTGGTATCCAGTTAACCTATATTAAATTCCTAAGTATTTATGTAATACTTTTTTTAACAGATTAGTCTTTAAATATTCAAAAAATTTTAATTTAAATAAATGATATTAAAAGTTTACTAATCTTTGTATTTGTAATTTATTTTGTAAAAAGGACACACTATCTTATGAATACTTTATTAAGAAATAGAACAAAGATTGTATTTTCTATCAGTTTACCATATTTACAATTAAAGAAAGCATTAATGAATATCCCAAGTAATGTCAATAATATGATTATTCATCAATAAAAACTGAGTAAAATCTAAAATATTTCCAGTTTCCCCATACGTGCAGTAATGTGAAAACATTTAAAAAAATTAATACTCTAACAGATATAAGAATACTCTAACAGATTTAGTTCAATAGAACTTGAAATTAACTCAAACATTGTAATTAAGGATATACATAAGTTTTTTCTATATTATTATAGACACAAAATAATATTAAGATGTAATAATTATACTTTTGTGAAGATAAAAATCGTTAACTTTAATCAGTGAAATTTTTCATCTCTTCAATCGTTGCAGTTACATCATTTTTGTACAAGAGAGTTCAATTTCTTGGTTTATTGTCGATGTAGCTTGATTATATAAAAGAAAGCTTATTTGTTTTTTTCTCCGCTTTAAAATATAAAAGATACATGGGAGCTTATGTAGTTTCTACTTTACCACCACTTTAATTTTTGTGATTTAGTGAAAAGATTGGTTTGAATTTTGTGAATTTTAAAGTCTGACTTGAAATTAGATACTGAATGTGTAATAAATAATAATTTTACATAGAAGTGATGGAAATCAAACTGCTGGTAAAAGAGGACTCTCAAGACCATTACATGCAAAAAGGAAGAGTGACAGAAACAGAAAGAGTTATAAGAATATATGGATTTGTATATCTATATATATGAAGAACAGGAACAGATACAAAGAATAAGCACCCTACTGTTTCAGTTCTTCATATATACATATATACCTATCCATGTTATTCTTATGACAGTTCCTGTTCCTGTTTCTTTTGTGCATGTAAGGGGCTTCATATATCATAATATCTAATAATAATTTTTTTCACTTTTTAATGAAACAGGCTAAAAGATTTTGTACCCTACCACCTGCCACATTAAAAGCAACAGCTGTTGTAACTAGTAAAACACTATACACAGAAAATAAACTCGCTGCATGATGATCAAAACCATTGAGCAATGTCATACACGAGGCAAACATATGAGAACCAACTACCCATGCCACCTGGAACCAGTTCTTATTATCTAATGCTGAGAAAAATATGACTCCCCAAAATGTATGGAGTAGTATAAAGCACAATGTTGTAGCTGCTGATACAAGGAAGAAATATTCATTGCCTTGATGAAGTCCCATAGTTCCTGGACCCATCGCATCAGCGAGCACATTGACTAAGGCAAAGGCACCACTCATCAGACCAAATCCCATGCCACAAACATATGCAAAAATGTCCCTGCTATCTGCTACATGAGCAGTTGTAACTTTTTCTAAACCTTTTTCAGCTTTTCGTAATACCTTATACAGGAAATACCTAAAATGTGCAAAATTAAATTAATCATATAAAAAAAATATTCTCATAACAATTTTGACATACCTAAAAACTTCTTGGTAAATTACTGAATAAATAAGTCCAATCCACAAGTAACTTTGCAAAGGAACAATTGCATACCACAGTATTGACGATAATAAGAACGAAATTAGCCAGAAAAATGCACTTGCTATGAGTATAATTATTCGAATGGGTTCTGTAGCAATGGTGAAAGTGAACATTGCCAGGGGAGGCCCAAAAGCCAACAAGGCACATCCGAAAAAGTCCATCACCGTCATGTTTGACTAGATTTGCTGTGTAATCAATGCTACGTAGAAAAATCCTTTTTTTTAAAAGTTGATGCTGGTCATTTACTGTAAAATTACATTCAATAACACTTTAAACTGCAATCAAACAAAAAATGATTTTAAATGCAGAAAATTATAAAAACATGTGAAAAATACCTTGTTATTTTTTTTTTTGTTAGATCTTTTATAATATTACTGTTCTTATTAGCCCCATTACCAACTATGCGTCTTTACACGCGCAACGCACTGCACAGTGCACACCCTCTATTGCAAGTTGCAACGTGATGATTTGATGAACCAAACCAAACGGCAAACGCCATGGACAGATGGACTAGCATTTTGCATTATATGCACTTGTAAATAATCGATTGTGACTTTGTGAGAATCGATATTATTCGATTGTCAAAGAGCGATATAAGATTGGCGGAAACATTTGAAAAGAGGGAACCGTGATATTTTGAATAAAATTAATTAAAAATACATAATTTTTGAATTTACATGCCGACGGATATACTTACCTATACTTATACCTATTAATGATTTATTTACCAAAATAACTATTGTCTTTACGTAAATTTATTTATTTATTTTTGTTGAACCAAGTATAGTTTCAAACAAACGATACTATAATAAGTACTCAAACTTCATACATAATATTAAAATAGTTTACGTAAGAACAGACATACCATATATATAAATAATAGCATCAAAAGTAATAAATACCGTATAGGTATTGCTCAACAAGAGCCGCAGACCAATCACCGCAGAAATCCCAATGACATGTCGCGCTATTCTCACTTTTTTAATCCGATGACGGCGATGACGTCTAGAGCAGCTTCAAGCGACGCGTTGTGCTTCCACAAGACTGCGACGAACTCAAGAATCGAGAGAGTGCATCTTTAATTCTCTCTCACGCCCACGCATCGCAGATTCGAGTTGACGCGGTGACAAGCGGGGGTTCAGCTGTCAGGTGACGAGGTTATGTTGATGAAGAACAGAGCAAGGATTATCAATTAAAAGATCAGTATTAATCCGCGAAGACTGATTTCGAGCTGATAGAATGGTTTTGTGGGGGGATACGGGGGATGAGTCCACGGACTATCTGGTCCACGCAACCACACCGCCAAGGAACTTTTACTTTGGACTCTGTCTGGCCGTCCTGTCAAGTGGCTTTATAGGTCAGTGGAAGACGCGCTTGTTTTAATAATGCAATCAACAAGTCTTAAAGCTTAGTAAGCTTTCCTTTGTTGTTCTAAAGGAAATAAATTTGGTTTCTTTGTTGATATTTTAATTTTTTCTTTTTATTTTTCATAAAAATTTAAAAATTATGTTTGTAATAATGTTTGTGGACAGAAGTATTATTTGAGATTCACAAATTTAAAAATATGTGTACTTCAAATATTTTGTATGCTTTTTAACATTTATATCTTATTCTTTTTGTAGGAGCAAGTTTTATTGTAAAGAAGAAAGCCTTGATACGATTACAAAGATATGGAGGGCTACGAGCAGGAGCAGGTGGTTTTGGCTATTTACGAGAGCTCATTTGGTGGGCTGGTTTACTATCCAGTTAGTATGAGTTTTATTCCTTTACTAATATAATTATCCTTTTAGCTAATTATTAATGATTTTATTTAATATAATTTATTTAGTGGGTATTGGAGAAGCTGCAAATTTTGCAGCATATGCATTTGCACCTGCTACACTTGTCACACCTCTTGGTGCTCTCAGTGTCTTAGTATCTGCAATACTTGCATCAAAGTACTTAAATGAACACTTAAATCTATTAGGAAAGGTATGAAAGATTTTTGATAGTTAAAATTGGAAAATCCAATTTTTAATAGATTTTATTTTAGATAAGTTTGATATTTTATTTATAAATCTATTTTCAGATTGGTTGTTTGCTATGTATATTGGGATCAACCATTCTGGTTCTGCATTCTCCAAAAGAAGAGCAAGTTGAAACTATGGAAGACTTAGCATTCAAGATGCAAGATCCTGCATTTATAACTTATGTAGCTTTGGTAATAATAGGGTGTCTAGCAATAATCTTCTGTTTTGGCGCATATGGAAAACAGAACATCATAGTTTATATTCTTTTGTGTTCATCAATTGGTTCCTTGACAGTGATGAGCTGTAAAGGCCTTGGATTAGCTATAAAGGAAACTATGAATGGTAAAAGTGAAATGGGAAATTGGCTAACATGGGCCTTGCTTTTCGTACTCATTCTTTGTATCATGATTCAAATGAACTACCTCAACAAATCCTTAGATTTATTTAACACTAGCATTGTAACACCAATTTATTACGTATTTTTTACAACATTTGTGATAATTGCTTCAGCTATATTATTTAGAGAATGGGAATTAATGAGCATTGAAGATTGTATAGGTTGTTTTTGTGGATTTTTGACTGTAATAATTGCCATATTTTTACTTAACGCTTTTAAAGACTTGGATGTCAGTTACAGTGATGTAAGACAAATATTTAGGCCAAAAAAAGAGAATTATTCGCACTATAATTCAAGGTGGAATACACCTACAAACGAAGAAGGACAAATACATTTTGACTTAGAACATAATTATGGCAGTAACATTACTCGATCCATGTGACGTTTTAAAGATTAAAAAAAGGAATTTATACATATCAAAACTGCTGTTGACGTTTAAAATGTCGCAATACATATGTTCTAGTCAATTTTTGAAAATATTCCTGTATATTGTGCGCATTTTTTATCGCAGTACATTTTTACTGCTAATGTTGAATTTGATTATTACTAATTTTTCAACATGAGGAAGAAATACAATACTTCCTATAGCAATAAATTTTGCTGGAAGTAGGTATTATTATGTAAAATATGAAGATGGAATAAGACTGTTGTTTACAGAAAAAAAACTTAATACCTATGCGTAACAAGGAATTGACGTCACAATTACTATTAAATATATTTTTAAATAATCATGACCGTTTTTTGAAATATACGAAAACAAATTGTGTAACTTTGACATTGTTATTACCTAAATACATAATTTTTTGAATACGAGCATGTACTATATTTTTTTCGACCTTCCCCTCCATTGCTTATGAGTCAAGTAAAATTTGTGATTCACAAGTCACGATCCTACTTAATACATTTAAAAGCTGATGCTCTAATATCGGGCTTTGGAAAATGTCAAACAATAACGGCGCATGCGCACCTTAAATATTTTCACTTTGTTAAAAATGGCGTTTAGCTTACCCGCTTTTTCTTACATTGTAGCCTTAATTGTTGACGCATTTTTGATATTTTTTTCTATTTTTCATGTACGTAAAAATAATTTTCTTTATATGGATTATATATTATATAGTTAATAAAAAATTTATGCTAAAATTAGACTTTTATTTATATTGGCAAACATAACCTCGCTGTTAAGTAGTGTAGTGATTTGCATGTTTATAAAAATGACGATAACTTTGAAGATTTGAATAAAAGGTAAAGTAATTACACTTTTATAAAACTACTTTATTATTATTTTAGGTAATAGCATTTGATGAGCTCAAAACAGAATTCAAGGATCCTATTGATCAGTGCAATAGTTTAAATCCAGTAAGTTTTTTTAACAACTACATGAAAAACTTTTTATTTTAGTTCGTAAGTAAAATTCTTTTTTTCCTTTTTAGCTTGTACTTCCAGAATATGGTTTACATATTCTTATAAATATATTGTTCCTTGTTGGTGAACAATGGGTTTCCTTATTTTTGAATATTCCACTAATAGCCTATCATATAAATAGATATCGGAATAGGCCTGTTATGACAGGACCTGGTTTGTACGATCCAACAAGTATAATGAATATGAGTGACTTAAATAGGTGCCAACGTGAAGGATGGGTTAAATTAGCATTTTACCTTCTTTCATTTTTCTATTATTTATATGGGTAAGCATTGTTTATTATTTAAGATTTTACACTAATAATCTGCATCATATAAAATTTTTTAAAATAATTAACTTTCGATAAACTTTGATTTTTTTTTTAAACCATTATAAATCTTAAGTAAATACTAAAAGAAAGAAATTTTCAGTAATATTATTACAGTAAACAGTTATTTCATAGCCAATACAAAGCAGTACGTTATCTTGAATTTCACAAAATATTCAAAGGTTTCTATATTTTCTATTTCAGAATGATCAGCTCCTTAATCCAATAAAATATTTTCATGGACATCTTCACATCAACAAGAAGGGGTTAAAAGAAAAATGCTTTTCCTATAAATGAGTCAGTTTTATATAATATTTGTAAATATTGGTACGTCGCTTTTTTTTTATTTTATTTTTTTTTTTACAATAGTCAAGATTGTGCATTAAAAAGTTAAGAAACATTCATTTAGCAGTCTAATGTTTTTTGTACAAGACTTGTTTTACTTACTAATTGTTACTATTTGATTTATATTTGCGTTACTAGAAGTGATCAACTAGTAAATTGTTTTATCTATTATTGATATTCAATACAAAATAATCATTTAAAAATGTATAAGTCAAATTGTGCAGATTGTAAGAGATTGTAATTTAATAGATCAAATATAAATACTCTTTATAAGAATGTAGGGTGACTGCACCAATGAATGACCAGGTCGTGTGATATTTTCAATTGCTTGAATAAAATACTTACAAAATATTAAATAGTTGAAAATTTATATTTTTTTACTTTTGTGACAGGACGAGCAGTTTGGTATATTCATGAGTAATGGAAATATATTTTCTGCCCTCGTCGTGCAGAAAAATAGTATACAGAACCTCGGCTTCGCCACGGTCGACAATTACATGTGATCTGAGACATTTCTTATTTTACTGGCCATGGGTCGTAATATACTATTTAGCCATTTTTTTTTTTTTTTTTTTTAATGGTCATTTACTGGTGTTTGGACCCAGACTGGTGCATTGACCCTAGCACAATTCATTATTGTTAGTAAAAAATCTTTTGATAGCGCCAAAAATTAACTTGTAATAAGTATTTCAATTCATACAAAGACGAACCAAAAGCTAATTGAGGAAAATGAAGAACTGTGTTATAAATAATTTTTACATTTTACTTAATCATGATACAATGTACAAAATGAAAAGAACATTGTAATATCTTTTAAACAACAATAATATTTTTACATGGTTTCATAAATACATATTCGAATAACACTCAGTGTAGGTTTTATATTTTTCATAGGTATATTAAATATCTTGGTTATGAAAAATCACTTTATGTTGTATGTTTGTCCTCCAATTGACATTTTGGTTAAATGCTTAAAGCCTACTATTGTCTTTCACTAAAATGACTAGCTATCCAGGTTGTTTAAAATGGCATGCACATTTTTTTTTTATAAAAAAGTTACCAACATACATAAAATTTTTATCAAACGGCTCGGTTTTTGTAATTAATGTGAGTGTTGTTTCTAATAAAATTTTTTTTTAAATATATTGCTAAATTGTATATTATAAAATTTTATCGCATAAACTTGGAGTATCATAATTAATAATCATAGAAATACTTTATATTGTATTTTTAAATGCAATAAAATACTAAAAATCTCATAATATCCATATATAGTAATAGTAAAAAATTTGTCTAAAAAGTATCACTCTTCTACCTGCTTAACTTTTCTTTGAGCCAATCTTCCGTCAATTCTTCTAATTCACGAACTTCATAAACTCTAGTGAGACCAGCTTCTCTTTGCAAAACTAATTTCATTCCTGCATAGAGTACTTGCAACTCCATTTGAATATCTCTTGGAGTATAAAATATAAAACACATAGGATACGAGATTCTACCATCTGAGTGTTCCATTTTGTAACTATAAACAATGTAGCGTGGTTCATGCTCTGGAATTATATCTTGCAATTCTTCTATTTGAATATCCTAATAAAGTATTTTCGTTATTACTTGAAATTCAATAAATGACATTTATTTCCAACAAAGAAATCTTACCTCTATCAGTTCATCCACACATATTTTTTGCTTCTCTCTGTCGACTTTTACTGTAAACAAATTGGTTCATCGGAAAAATATTTTTTTTAGTTGATTGAGATTTTTAAAATAATAAAAAATTTTAACTTACACAAAAGAGCTGCATTCTTTTGGCTTTTTCTAAATCTGAAATCCTTCAGAGCATCTCTAACATCATCTTTAATATCACACATATTATTGGAAGTCTGAAAAAAAGATGTATAAAAATTTTTTATAATTCTATTTTTTCTTTGTTTTTCTAATTTATTGCATTAAAATTTAGTCCAAAAAAAATTCGTCTTTCAGAACTACATTGAGTAGTTACTATGACTCAAGCAGCAACGACAAAAATAGCATGACATCATTAATGTTGTGTTATCCAACCTATCACTAAACTCATTTCAATGATGGTCACAGACAATTCCTATTCCCTACTATATTTTTCAAATAAAACATAGACTACCATTATAATATATATAACACCTTTCGATGGGAAAAACTTGAATATTTTCTCGCTATCATACATCCTGCGAACAAAGTCCACGCGTCGTCTTATCCTACTGTTTCCGTCCTTTTCCCCAATTAAAAGTCAATTTTCTCCCCGCCCACAATACGTATACCGCTATGCGCGGACTATCTCACCGTTGTTCCACATTTTCGTAAACACACTTTCCCCATCCTTCGCTTAATGATGAAACAAATGATCCTCGCAAAAATGTATGATTTCTCGCTGGCAGGACGCGGAAACACTTGTTCGCCCCCGCGGAAAAGCGCGGCGGGTCACTCGCGCGGAACGCGCTCCGTTATTTTCTCTCTCTCTCTCTCACACACACTCATATCCCAAAATCAAAACATACGTCTCTGTATAACCGCAGAAGACAAATAAAAAAATAAAACGAGCGTACTCGTCGTACCATTTTGCCAATCGCCGATGACTGCTGTCCTCGTCTCCGTTATCTTCGGCAGTTTATGTGTACGTAAGTATGGGCAAGATCAAGTCAGCTAGGTATAGTGGCGTGCGCGTCTGGTCGTCTGGCAAAGCCGAGTCCTCCCTCACAGTGGCGTGGCTGACCCGTGACGCTGTGTGCGCGCTCTGTGAGCTGTGCGCTGGGAAAAAACGTCAACTAGCGAGCGGGTAGGAGGGGGAGAAGGAGAGGTGGGAGCGTTTCTGCTGGATGTATATATATAACACCTAAGTATAGATATATAGCGTGACGAGCGGTATGTATACATAATACACCGCAGCGGCAGTGTGTGTACTACATGCACGCGGCGGTGAGCATCACTTACCAAGCTAGCCGCACCACTTTTGAATTTTATGTATAGCGCAGGTGTGGCGTACATAAGCTATTAGGCGTAGGCACGGCTTTGTTTTACGATTATAGAGAAAGGCTCGTTATAATATGTTCGGCAGTGGTGATGTAAGTAACAGGAATGGTCAGCGGAGTCTCAAAGCGGCGAGATGTGTGCAGACTCCGTTTTTTACTTTTTCGGAGGTAGATTAGGTAGGTAGGACAGAGTGGGTCGATTGATTGTTTGGCAGAAAAGGTGCTGCTATTTTTGCCTGCAATTGGATCACTTTTTTAGTTTTTTTGAGAGAGCATAGTGTAGGATATATTGCGCGCTATCTTGTATGTAAAACCACTTATATCGGATTTGCTCTACTTATATCGTTGTCGACAGAATATACAGCTTTTATTTTGATTCAATGAGAACTGCTTTTTTAATTATTAAAAGTGTTTTAAAATATTTAACACAATTATTAAGTTATAGATGAAACTAAAATTAATTTTCTTAACGGTACGTGCTCATTTTTGGAATGTAGTAAATTACGAGTTGGTAAACTTATTTGATTTTCTGGAATCTTATTCTTTCATCCTACATACAATTCCTTTAATGGATTTGAAACATAATGGTTTGCAGATCATTTACGCATATGAGTCACATGAAACTTTATTGAAGCACAGTGCAATTCCTCGATTCGCCCATGCCGAATTTCATTCTTCATCACTCAGCGTTCTTCTGCATATCATCCAATTTCAAATTTCGCGCTAAGCGATCAACAGCCTCTCCTCTTGGCAACGTCGCGGCATCACCACTATATATGTATACCTGGACCTATACGTATCCAAATAATCTAAACAATCAAACATACAAAAATACACATTCACAAATTTGCTCAACAACAAAAAAAAAAAGACTGAAAAAAAGCCAGGCCCAGGGGCTGAATTCTCTAAGTGTGTCGTTCACGAGACAACCGTTTTTACTTTTAAAAAAGCTCTCTGATTGGTCTAAATCTCTTGTCTCGTGTGTATCGCTCACCGAGATAAATAGAGAATCCAGCCCCAGACCTGCCTGCAACATCTTCCGTGACCAGTGTACCTACCCTCGTATAGTATCATATATGGGGGTCTCGCAACTCGTACACATCCTTATCATCGCCGCGGATTTGCTATCGCTACAGTAGCTACTCGCATGTAGAAAAGCAGAGCCACCTACCGTGGTCAACCAATAGCCATCCTATCCTCCCACGACCCACTCCGACCTGACTACTGATTACTCCAGTCCAGCACAGCCTACCAGCTCTCTGTATCTTGTGAAGGTGGCGCGCCATGTTTGTTGTTCGGGGCGAACGCGAACGAGTGATATATATATATCCCTATTCCGGAATCCCTGGCCTCTCTATATAGCAGTAGCAGTGTCGCGCACATACACGCGCGCGCGTGTAGTGGTAGTAGCGGGAGCCGAGCGAGCGACTGAGCGAGCGAGCGGGAGGGACGGGAAAGAAAGGTTCGACGGCCAGCCAACGAGCCAACCAGTAGCAGAGCGAGCGAGCGGGTGGCCCAGAGAGCAGCGCAGCTCGAGTCGACAGTAGTGTGTGTGTGTGTGTGCAACAACAGTGAGCAGCGAGACAACAGACGAACTGTTTTTGTGTTTGTGTGTGTGTGTGCGCGCATGTATAAACCGAGCGGCGACGCGGACATCGTCTCCTCGAGTGTTGGTGTGCGCGCGCGTTCATTCGGTCTTTCCTCTGCATCGCTAGGAGTAGTGCGCGCGCGCGAGCAAGCGCGTCCTCGCTGACAACGGCCCAGATGTAGAGGTTGAGCATACAGCTCTTTTCTCTTCCTATTCGGGCGTTCTCTCGTGTGTGCGTGCGTGTATGTGATCGAAGCGAGAAAGACGGTGCGAAGATGCGCCGTCGCCTCGTCGTCTGAGGTGTCGAGAAAGAGAAACCTCGTCGCTTACATAAAGGAAAAGAAAAAGAGAAGCATTTTTCTCTCTCAGCTGTGCGCGCGTCCTATGGTCGCTGTGTGCGTGAAAGTGGGTGCTGCTGCTACTTACTTCTCGTATCAATGTCTTCTGCAGCCGTGTGCGTGTAGGTGCACGCGGGTTTTTTTCTCTCTCTCTAGTGCTTACACCCACGGCGGGCCGAGTTGTGCTCATGGTTGGTATACATTGTAGAGAAGATAGAAAGAGAGAGAAGCGAAGAATACACTGCATGTATATGCATAGAGGCATTGTGGTAGTGTGCGCGTGTTAGTCGTCGGTGTGCTTCTCTCTTGCTCGCGCGCTCGCGCTCCCTCGGCCCTCCTTTCCCTGGAAAAGCCGTCCGGGACAGCAACAGCAGTAGTAGTAACAACCCGCCAGAAAAGTCTCTCACGAGGTGAGTACCTATACGCGCTCCACTCTTTAAATGACCCTCTTCCGTAGTTGTGTGTATATATATGTGTGTGTGCGCGCGCGTGTGCGTATGTTTGCATTCGCTTGTGCACGCAAGCTTCGATAAGACACACGTGTATAACGTTTGCAACTTCGTTTTCATGTAGGTACTTACACACCGCGAGGAAAAATATGCGCGCATCCCTTTGTTCCCCGCGCGAGAGTTTATCAAACCGGGAAGAAGGAAGATGAACGGTGGAGGCTTAAAAAGTATGAGAGACGCTAGCTGGGCGAAAGAGAGGCTGCTGCTGCAGCAGCCATCGCGCTCGCTCTCTCTCTCCCTGTATGGGGTCGGGGTCGTCGCACGTTCTTGACGAGTCTGTCGACCCGCCAAGGTCCTTGTGCGTCAGCCTATCTCTTTCTCGTTCGTCGATGATAATGTACGCGCGAATTTATTTGTGCGTGGTGTGTGTGTGTGTGTGTGTGAGCGCTGCACTGTCCGCTTCTTTTATGAAGCAACGCTGTGTTGGGTTTCGAGCTCTTTGTTTCCCTCTGATTAGGAAGTCGCGCGGCGACGCGAGTGCGGTAGAGTTTGGAAAAATGTTTTCAGCAATTCTGCTGGTAATTAGTATAGGTACCTGCACGTGATCACAACAGTCGGGAGTGAGCATGGTTTTTATCTGTTATCGGTGTCAGGAGGTTTGTTAATTGTTTTGATTCGCGGTAAGGCAGATTGAGGCCCGGGAATAATTTATTAAAGTCTTTTTTATATAACATTTTCAAAACTTTATTATAATTAAATAAAATGGAAGGTAGCAATTTTATTACAAAACGATTTTTGAATTTTGGAGTAAACGTTTGATGAACATTTGTTCTATAAATCAAACAAAAGAAATTTGATTTTATGTTTCATGGGCTTGCGAAGAAAATTTCAATTCTCTAATAATATAAAGTGCTATTAACGTTAACGGCAAATCTATTCGTAACAATATCAACGTAATTAAGTGTTTTTATGTGCCTGTAAGTCGAATTTCAAGGGTCTTGTGAATATCAGACACGTAAATTTAAATTTAATTTTTAATTAATTTTTAATTATAATTAATTAATTATTAATTAATTATTTTAATTTAATTTTAATTTAAATTCCGAGTGAAGTTAAGAATACATTTGTTTCAAATTTCGAACGTTCATAATGAAATATTAACTTAAAGTTTCTAATTTTGGTTAGAATTCGTTTGGATGGCTTTAGTGATGGCTGTAAGAGTAAGATATGAAGAAATAAAGTTTTTATCATTTTTTTAATGTATTAAGTAGCTCTCGAAGTAGCTAAATTCGGCTTAATTTGAAAATGGCAAAAATCTTTCGTTCACTATGAACGTTCGAAATTTCAAGCACCTAAGAATGCGTAAATTTTCCAAGACAAAGGGCATATAAAAACTATGACTTTGAATTTCTCTTGTAGATACCTAGAAGATTGGAATAGATTTCCCGCCAACTTGAAGTTAAGCAGAATGCGAATAAAAATCCGCAATAAATCCCGTTTAATTGAAACTTACTTTTTAAAAAAAAATATGTGGAAATTACCAAGCAAATTTTATAAAATAACATTTTTTTTTTCTAACAAAATCAAATTCTTACTGTTATTTAAATTCGTCATCTTCTGCATTCTTCTTGACACTTTAAAAGTAAATAAGTATATCTACTTAGTTATATTCGACGAAAATATGGCTTTACTCGCAGTTAATGAAAAAACTGGTTTTATCAGCTGTTTTAAAGGGATAAAATGAGTTTTGAGTGAAGGTAGTTTCTCCGGAACGGTTTGACAGCTTTTTTGTGTAAAAGTTAATTACGTAAAAGTTTATCTTTAGGTTTATAATATGTAGATCGAAGAATGAAATAAAAACGATTTCGATGTGACTCAGGGGCGGGTCGAAGCCTAACCTAACATAACCACGGCGTGAGTACTTTAGGTTTTCAATTGAATTCGAGTCTTAATAGTATTTTGGTTTTTACATGCTTTACTTTAACTTGATTTGTTTCCTTTTTATCCATTTTTTTTTCTTCGTGTGGTGGAATTTTGCAACTCAATTTTAACGGCGTTGCTATTTCGTACGAATAACCTATAGCCCATTTAGAAACACGTAAAAATCGCTGTTTTGAGCGTCTGACATAGAAGGGATTATTATTTCTTTAGTCAAACGTCAATCATTGCCTATTGTTTTCTTTAGTCAAGCGTCAATTCTTCGACTAAAGAAAATTACAGGATAGGTTTTACTTATATATAGGTATACATCGTTGTACGAATCTGGCGTACAAATAACAACGGCCAAATTTTAACACACTTTTAGAAGGTGTATGATATTGAAATTTCGCAGTGAGGTATAATTCGGGTGACAACATAATATTCCATTATTAAAATATAAGTATAAACTTATATTTAAAAAAATTTTAAATTAGTTAAGTAGGGCTACCGGGCCCCCACCTGGCGTGGGGCAGCTCGGGCACGAACAGGGGGTAGAAGTTCCTGTAGTTCCACTACACCACCAACATTGACTTCATGAACAGAGATTATTAGCCTATTTTCCGAAGTGAGAATAAGGAGGAGGTCATTGACATCACCTTAGCTACGAGAAATATTGGGCATGCGATCGCGGGCTGGAGAGTCAAATTTTTGCGTTACGCAATTTTCGCATGATTTCCAAAGTCAATGCTGTTCTGACGACGCGCATCGATTTTCGCACTCGATCCCCGACATTCTCGCTCTTATTTTTCCTTTTTCCTCAATATAATTGTAAGGCTCTCTAACGCGTGGCTGCTAGGCAAAGCGGCCAGTTAGAGTGTTCAACATTGCGCGCGCGCGTGAGAAATAAAAATCGATTAAAGCTTCTACGAAACGAGCGCGAATCAGCTGTTCTACTTTTTTCACGCGAGCAAGCGGTCAAAGAGCGCGCGTGGTTCTGGCTTTTCGTGGCATTTCTAAGGATTTAAGACAGAGAGAATGGAATGGTGTCGCAATGATAGTACGACCGTACGGTACGCGTGTTTTTTTTCGCACGCACTCGCGATCTTTGTAACGGGTTATGCGGTGGTTGAAGTGCGAACCAAAGTAGCCTTTAGTATGTTTTGTTTGAAGTAAAAGTATAGCTTGCTATTCAAAATTCAGAGGAAAGTATAGTATATATAATATGTACTACAATAAATCTGGAATGTAACTCGAGTAAAGAAAGGGTGGAAGGTTGCATTTGTAAGCCTCGAAATAAGTACGGCTGTTAAATCCATTTCTTTAGTCTTACTTTATTAACTTTACATCAGATCATTCTACTTGGTGTAGGCACAAATAAAAAAAATAGCTTCTGTTTTCCCGGCGTTCTAATGAAAGAGTTTTTATTCACGGCGTTTATCGAAAAGGGTTTTTTCTCATGGCGTTTATCGAAATGGGGTTTTCTTCACAGCGTTTTTCGAAATGGTTTTTTTTTCACAGCGTTTTCCGAAATGAGTTAATTTTCACAACGTTTTCCAAAATGAGTTTTTTTTTCATAGCGTTTTCCAAAATGAGTTGTTTTTCATAGCGTTTTTCGAAAAGGGTTTGATTTCATAAGCACCGGCGATATGGTCTAGAACCATATTCATCAATGAAACAAGTTTTTTCACTGACCGTTAGATTTCAAATTTTCCTGCGGATGAATTGACTTCATAGTTTAACTAAATTACTCCTACATTCCAACGATGGAAACTTCACAGACCTATACCCTCGACGATAATATTATTATTATTATCACAATTATAATATTATGTTCGTCTCTTGAACATTCTGTTATACTGTGTTGAACACCTGTTTAGAATTCCGCGAGCGACCGCGCGCGTAATCTTCGTGCGATGCCGAGTGAGGTGTTCCAAAAATTGGCGTTCGCTTGTGCGTGCGCGAGAGAGAACTCGGTCAGCGGTGGCTGTGATGGCAAGTACGCACTGAGGGTACATTCTTGTCGCCCTAAGAGGCATCGCCCGCCTCACTCACGCGGTCGTAAAGCACAAAGTTTTGAATTTTGCGAACGGTTTATCTTTGCGAAGAGTAATTGAGCTTTCAAGCGAACGAGCGAGCGAGAGAGAGAGGGAGAGAGAGAGAGAGAGAGAGAGAGAGAGAGAGAGAGAGAGAGAGAGACTGCGGGATAGTTAGTACGCGAATTCGGTCGCGATCACGTCGAGTTGGAATTCAGTTGTGTAGTTTTGTGTAAATAAAATGGAAAATGGGTTTCTTCGCCGTGCCGAGGGATATTAGAATTAAACACTGAATTAGAATGAGAAAAACGGGAATTTCATTCATTTTGCTTCCTCCTAGAGGAAGCTTTGTGATAGTAATCTTTTTAAAAAGCTTATAACTCCCAAACTAAACGGTCAATTTTTTTAAGAAAAATCATTATAATGCAGAACATAATAGTTATAATCTGTACAAATTTGAATTCATTTTGTTGGTTAGTTTTTGAGAAAAAAATTCAAAAATGAAAAAAAATGAGTTTTGTATGTTCAACGATTACGGGAGTAAAATTTACTTAATCGCTTAAAAATTTCTTGTACAGGTAGATTTTGGATAGTTGTCGGTCAAGTTCGTTGGGAAAAATGATTGGTCCATAAATTTCAGAGATATTTGAGGTTTTATATAATTGAAATTTTTTTAACCTTTTTTTCAAATCGTAATTTCTCGGGAACGACCTTGTACCTGAATTGGATGGGTCGCATTCGAAAAAGAATTAATTATATGATTAATTAAAGGAATCAGCAAATTAGGGTTAAGGAAGCCACGGGCCAATGAATTGGCAACGTTTTTTTTTCGTTTTGCTTAAATTCAAAGTTAAATTGGTTATTCTTTATATTTCAATTCATCAAAATTCCAATATGGTAAATAGATACCAATACGAGAAATATTCAGATGTCATAGAGTAGGTCCTATAAGTCAAAATAAATTAAATTTCTGAGAGAAAGAAAAAACTCTTATGAATTTGAAATAACACTTCAGAAACCGTCAATCGTTTCGTGTGTAAGCCCAGTAATCAGTGCTAACGCTATCTACGTATAGTTAAATTAAAGTCGACGATATTGCCACTACTTTGAAATAATTATAATTTCGAAGGATCTTGTTAGCTCACTTCGATATCGTAAATGAATATTTTAATTATGAGAATAAGTGAATCCCGTCCCATTACAAAATAGCTTTTACATAAAACAAAGAGCAGTGACGATTACGTTTAATGTCACGTCTGATTTCAGGTGGAGTATCACCCTCACATCGGCTGGCGCGCTAGTGCTTGTAGTGACACGTGGGTGGCGTCGCTTGTCGGCGTCGATCTCGCCATCGTCGTGGCGGATCCGCAGCGACAACGTCAACGAAGCCAAGAACAACAGCAACAGTGGAGCCCGCTTTTCCTGGATCACTAGCGGCACGAGCCGGCATTGCCAGCGGAGCCGCCGTCGAAGGAAGAAGGGGAGGTGCGCAACAGCTGGGCGAGACGGAGGTGGAGGAGTTACTGCTAGTGGCAGGCTGCCGCAAGTAGGAAGAAGAAGCTCGCCCCGGGCGGCTCGCTGCTAGGGCCCAGGGTTGCGCGCGTCGCAAAACTGGCGGGCAACCTGGCTCGGTCCCCCGTCGTGGTGGGCGGAGGTGGTGGTGGTGGAGGCACCGGCCAACAACAGCAGCAACCTGCTGCGAATAATGGCAATGTCCCTGCCGGTAGCAACAACAGCAATAATAACCCGGTAGGCCGCAATGCTGGTGGCAGGGCAGCCGCTGCAGCGGCTGCGGCTGGGGTCGAGGGCGCAGCCGGGGGAGCGGCTGCGAGGCCCGGATTGATACTTGACTGGGAAGAGACCGACAGGTTCTCTTTCGAAGACTCCGACAGGTTCGAGGAGGATTCGCTGTGCAGCTGGAGCAGTGAGCCCGAATCCATATGCAACAATTGGCGGGGCTGGAAGAGACCGATAACGGCGTTCGGTGCCAACAGAAGACCCAATGAAGGTTGGTATCCTTTAACATTTATTTCTGTGGTTTTAAAATACTTAACGTTACAAACTCGTATAGCATTGAGATTTAGGAAGATTTTCAATACTCAATCTAATAATATCAGAAACACACTTCTGCATTATTTTAAGTCATTCCTTATAATAATAAAACTAAATTTTTCTCGAAAATCGACAATATTGTAATAAAAAACTACATTTTTCATATTACACGGAAAGGGAAAAGCGTGCCCTATTTTTTTCTGGAGTTTACCCACCTGCAGCCTCTCTTCGGGCCCAGCAAGTGCATTCTATCTATTTTATTATCTCCCTGGGAAGCTTCTCCGGTGAGGCCGTATTTCAGACACGCACCATGCTGGTGAAGCCCGCACTCTGCCCCCGAGGGGGCATCGGGTCCACTTCCAAGTATAGCCTCCCCGGAGAAGATCCCGTATTTCAGGGATCACCTCCTCACCGGCAAGGCCGGTGCTCCCTGCAGAAGCATCGGATTGACTACCATGATCTACCTTACGTACAGATTCCCTAACACTGTTTCGCATTCGAAATTTACACGTGCTCTGGACTGGCCGACTATTTCTCTCCCTTATTGTGTAATATACTATTTCGACACTCCATGCGGAAAGTTAGTTTTTCCTAACGGAGTGTACGAAATTCAATTTTGTGAAACCGAATGAGTGCGCAAAATAGCGCATTCCCGTACTAGTGCTTGCAGTGCGGGAATACGCTATACTTGCGCACTCATTCGGGTTCGCAAAATAAAACTCTGCGCAGCTCGTTAGGAAATAGTATATGCAATACGTGCGCAGGTCATCGCCCACTCGTCTGTTTTGTCGCCCTCGCTACGCTCACGACTCGACTCGTGCGGGAATGACCTATTTTACACACTAGTTGCGTAATGTACTATTCTGCATTTTTCGAAATTCATGTAGTTCAGTGATCCGTTATGTGGATTGAGCAATTATCAAATAATAAAAGAATATCTTGCTGAAGAACTACATCTTTTTTCAATTTTACTAAACTAGCCACTTCTAAGCGCGCTTCGGGCGCCGCCACGTTTGTTTTTGTAACCTAGTAACCCATTACTCCCACCAACCAAATCACGAATCAAATGATATAACAAATCCATAATTTTTTAAGATAGTATTTCTACTACCTGTAGATATAAGAACAGTTTTTTCTACCAATAAGGTAAAAACCTCTATTTTTCTGTGTCGTCCTTTTTCCGTACTCGTAACTGTCTTTCGCTCTCATAAGTGCTGTTATATCTCAGGATGACTTCTTGCCACTTAGAGAGATGAGGATCTCCTTGATAGTGTATCTCACATTTCAAGCCTTAGTGCACACTGTGATTGCTCGCCGCGGATTTTAAACTATTCCACCTCGTCGCTGCTGTCGTCGCCAAGAGCAATGCAATTACCTTTTGATTTTAAAATAAGAATAAACAACGATCAAGGTTAATTACGCTCGAATTTGGTAGCTTCACTGTATTGCGATCTCCGAAAAGACACTAGAAATAGATTTTACAATAGACGAGATCTTTTGTTTTCCTGGAACAATTATTGTTCAGTTTTCGCTTAGAAATATTGTCTTTGTCGAATGAATACATTAATATATTTAAAAATTAAATAACTTCTGGAGATATATTTATATTTAAAAACGTTAACTACCTTAAATACGTTGAAATATGAATTAAAAGTTTCTTATGTATTCAATACGATTACAAGCAAAATAACACAAGCTGGAATTTTGTATAAAAGCAGTCGTCATCCATTGTAGACCCTTAAATGACCGTAACTCAAAAGATGAACATGACATCTCAGACTCTTGACCGCATAATTTTAGAGTCATTGTCAGAAGTCGCGCAATATATCCTTAACACTACCTAAAAACTAAGCATTGCGCTCGTGAATGTAAAAAGAGCAGAGCGAAGTGATGTCAGATACTTACGAAGAGAGAGAGAGAGAGAGAGAGAGATAGAGAGAGAGAGAGAGAGAGAGAGAGAGAGAGAGAGAGAAACTGGCGGACTGAAACAAAGAAAGGGTGGCGCACGGAGCGACCTCTTTTGGGAATAAGTAGCATTATTAAGAAAGGGAGAGAGAATGAGATGCTGCAATCGATACTTCAGACTTTGTGTATTTACGTGTATGTGTGTATGCGTCTGTATTCGTCTGCAGCAAGGGCTTCGATGAGCTAATAGCGAAACACTCTAAATAAGGGATATGCAAATTCCATTTCTTTAACATACAGGACTTGAATAATCTCTTCTATTTCATTGGTATTTATCTTATTCAATTTTTTATCCTAGTAAAATTGCATTGAATCATTAAAATTTTCAATGTGAATCAGCTTAAATGTATAGAACATTTGTATTCCACAAAAGTTTGCATGTGTGTGTGTGGGGCGGGGGGGGGGGGGGGGGGGGGG